>JAANSP010000625.1:0-19697 GCA_036850745.1 Homidia socia | reverse complement strand
ATTTTATACAAATAGTAAAATGCATTCCTGAAATTGCAGTACAAGTGATTGTATAATATAGCTTTCTATCAGTCACTTTACAATATCGGAAGAAGACAGCAGTCTATCCATTTTAATTTATTTTCATGACATTTATTTAAGCACATTATTTTTGTCCCTTGGTTGGTTTACTATCATTATATTTTTATTTTATTTAAGTGAAGTACCTTTTTATAATGCCTTTTTATTTTATTTAAAAATTATATAACAATGGTCAAAAATATGATGGCGAATGAGTCAAGTAGTGTTTTTACAAGATTTAAAAGGCTCTCTGCTTGTCTCTTGTATTGATTATTATTATAAAACACACAAGTGCCTGCACGAGCCCTTCTCACACAACAACTGTCTGCTGATATACATACCTACACACATCAGAGTATTACCACCACAATTATTATGCATTGCTTAGCATTGTTAGGTTTTCAAAAAAGACAGCCCTAACATCAACAACAACAACAACAAAACCAGCAGCAACAATGTTGTTCAGCTAAAAGGATAAAAAATGAAAGTGAAAACAGGAGATGCCACAATAACAACAACAGCAAACTCCACACACGGCTGCTGCTTTTTTATCATCATCATCATCATCATCATCAACCACCCCTTTCTGCAACCATCATCATCGCTGATGGTTCTATTAGACTTGCAGCGCAACGTAGTCAACAACACCACCACTGCCATCAGTCATTGTAAAGGGTTGTCGCTGTTGTGCGTGGTGGTGTGGTGGTGGTTGCAAGTGTTGCGGATTCTGGTTGTATTGATGATGATGATGATGATGATGGCAGGAAGCACCGAGTGCAATGTTTATACCGCTACCAGCTACAACTACTACCGCCATACATTTTTACTCACTTGATCACAACATCATCCTCATCATCAACGTCATGTAATGCTTGATCTAAGCATGACATTACATTACTACATTGCATACAACATGTAACGGCGATGATGAGGATGATGATGACGATGAACGTAATTATATTATTCCTAGGTAATAATGATGAAAGGGATATCGGGAAAAAATGTGAAAGTTTTGGCTGGCCTGTTGTTGTTGTTGATGATGATGGTGTCGTTGCTGATGTTGCTGCTGCTTTTATCATTACTATTATGGCAAATGTAGATTGTAAGCAAATCACAGCAACAACAACCAGATGCCAAAGAAGATGCAAAGAGGAACTCAATGATATATATTTTTTATTTGAGTAGCAAAAGGATAGGACTGGGATGGGAATGACGATGATAAAGGGACGAAATTGCATTTTTCTTGTGTCTCTCTTGTTTACAGTGAAGATAGTGCTAACAGCTTAAGTTCGTTACTCTTGCTGGTATGCACACTGTTTTGTTTTGTAATGAAAGAGGCAGGCTTAGCAAGACAAAAGTGGTGGTACTTTAGAGTGACAAAAGGATGGGGTTTAAAATGGACACCTATAAGCTGTCAAAAATATATTTTAATGTGATGAATGATTAGTCTTGCCGTCTTGGTTGATGGCTTTATGCAGTTAAAGAAATGTCATGGAAATTATGCAACGCAAAAGAGTGCTTTGATAAAAAAAATCCTGTGCAAAATTTACAAAAGCCTGACTGTGCACACATTTTTATTTACAAAGTCAAATCTGAATTATAAATACTCGATTGTGTGATGAGGTTTCCTATGTAAATGTTTCTTTGACGATGATCATCCTTGTCTTATATTTTAATATAATGTTATTCCAATAATATTTGCACTGTTTTTAGCACTGGCGGTAAAGAGGGAGTGATAATTATTGAAGAGTACTAGAGTACTACTACTACTACTACTACCGTAAATGAAAAACTTGTCGAGAAGAACAATACCCATTTAATCACATTATTTTCAAGGGAAATTCCCTTAAATAGTAGGATCCTTCACCTTAGGACGTCTGTCGTCCTGACAATTCAGCTTGCGAGTGAGTTGGCGATCCAAGGTAAAGGTCAAAGTATTAGTATTACTACAAGTACATGGCAGCATAAAACAAGACGAAGAAAAGGGCAAAAAAATCTCTCATCCATACAAAACAAGGTGTATATTTTTTATTCTATAGAACCCCCTGTAGAAATAATTGTAGCACAGCACACTACTCATCATCATAGTCTTCATAAATAAACATTGACAGGACGTGGGTATAAAATAATAGAAGCGCGGCACGCATTAAGAAGGAAAAAAACGCGCAACATGATATATAACGACGAGGTTTGACCTTAACTTTTACTATCTATCAGAAATCACTACCACCACCAACAATAAAAAATAATAATAATGAATAATAGGCACATTGTTGTTGACGTTCCCTTACTAAGGCAGAAATGAATGCAGGGAGGCATGTAGGTATTTGTATCAAAAGCCTTTGGTGATTGTATTAGCATTATTCATTTCTCGAAAGCGTGCTAAGGCAATCCGTTGGAGTGCGGATACAACCACTACACTGCATTCTCTACTAGTAACAAATTTACTGCTGCATCCCTATTTACGAAACTATTTATTAAAACAACTCTATGGAATAAATATGATGATGGCAACATGTCCTGTGCCTCCTTCCATCCCTTTTAACATGTAGACAGTTGTGTTGTTGTTGTGATGATGTCAAGTTGCCTCTTTCATTTTATTCTCTCCTTTTATTTTACGCCGTAAGCAATCAATCCATTTCCCAATTTCTTGCTCAAGCTTCCCTTTATTACGATGCTTGACCGGTTGACCTTCCCTTGTCTCAGAGCACGCACTATATTAAAAACGTCAGTGGTAGGAATATTATTATTATTCAGTGAGTATTCGTAGCATACAACTGCTTGAGTATAGAATGCTGCTGTTATGCTGCAATATAGTGTTTTCCTAGGAACAACCCCGTCAAACATAAATTTTACTGATGCCATTGCCATGGTAATAATATTATTGACTGTCGAAGAAGAATGCATAGTGCTTATAGGTATTTTTTTCTCGCTTTACTCAAAAGCTGAGCAAATAAGTGTACTTGCAAGGCAGGTATGCCTGTTGCAATCTGCCATCTCACACAAAATCCCTGTACTTGGCCAAAAAGAGTGAGACTGCCGACGGTCCATGATGATCAATATGGAAATATCCCTCCCCACGTAATACTACTACTGACAGTGTCAATACTCAATTTTTACGACAACTTTACTTTCGTTGTTGTTGTTGCTGACCTCCACCATCGCACAAGAACATGTCATGAGCATAGTAAACTTGAAAAATAAAAAAGGAGTACATAATATTAATCAAGATGAAAAATGTCCGCTGTTTGCTTGATATGCTCGTGATATCAGCAGAAACGTTTTATTAGCAGGAAAGTAGTTTGTAGCAGAAGTGACCAATAAAGTTGGCAATAACTAATTTGCCCATGCAATTATCATCAGCGGTCATTTTGGAAATGAAATACTACAAAGTTTTCAACTGATTTATACTTTACGAGAATTATCCATGTCAGTACAGCAGAGAGAAGAAACAATGGTTCTAGTAGCAAAAAATGGCGTTAGGTAAGGCAAATAGTCATTTATTTGGGGTGCCAAGCCAATGCACTCGCACAAGAAGTAGAGTTTTCAGAAACCACACTACATAGCAAGCAGCAGCGCACGTGAATAAGGAAGTAAAATGCTCATCATTAATCCCACATAAAAATATGCTCGTCGTTGTTATTTTATCACAATTACTATTACATTTAGCACCATCATGTAACTACCACTGCGCAAATGCATACATACCAACCACACTTGCATGTTATATAAATAAATAAATAAAAATGGATAAGTTATTATAATGCTGCTATTATTATTGTGTTATTTTGTAGCTGAGCGAATGGTGGTGGTGGTCGTCGTGTTGGTGGAGTAATCGTAGTTTTCTTGAGAAAAACATGATTTGCTCACAAGCAAACACGCAAAATAGAAAACAGAGGAATCTTCCCGAAGAGAAGTTTCGTTTGTGTGTATTTAAAATGTATACACTACACATATACTACTGTTATAGCTGATGCTGCTGTACAAACAACAAAAATAAAACTATGTAACAAAAAACAAATAAATGCAAGCCAGTAGGTGTTGAAATAATTTGAAAAGAAAGAAGACACAAGACAGAAAAAAGCCAAATAAAAGTATAAAACTGGTATTTATGTACTTGTTGCTGCTATAATTATGAGTGTTTTTAATATAACGTGTATAAATATAAAGTAAAGTGGTGGTAGTGATGATGATATCAGATAATTATTTTATCAGTCAGTCAGTGGGAAAAAGTGAATGAGAGAGTCAAGTAGTGAGCAGTGAGAGAAAAGATAACGGATCAACAAAGTGACTAATAGCGATTGCCTCTCTTCTGCCTTCTTCAAGGAAGGTTGCCTCAATGACCTTCCGTTATGGCTAGTTACCTTGAATTTGAGTAAAGCCGTTTCTTCACTGGCAGCAGCACCATGATGTTTGTCTGCTTTGAGTTTCATGTTATCATGAATCATGATGGGATTTTTAGCCGTATTGAAATTTATTCGATGAATAGACCGTTAAATTGCATGGATTTTTTTCACCATGTTCAATTATTATTTCTGTTATTAAATCTTTCTACTTGCTGATGCTGCTGCTGCTACCAATTACGATAAAAAATGCTCGGTCAAAATGGAGTCTTGCAAAGATTGACTTGAAAATAAATACATCCATTCATATGTCTAGAAACATGCATATTTTTTATTTCATTACAATTAATTTCATGTCAATTTTCCATTTTTATTATGCCAATCCACCTATTTTAATTATAGGTAAGAAGGAACAGAAAAATAATAACGATTGAAATGACTAGCAGCAGCAGTCAGTGGATTGGAATATATAGCATTATTACTTCTACTCCAACCTTTTCGTTTTGGGTTTGGCCTCATCGTCAATAAAATTGAAATGAAAAGTTTAAAATGTTGCAGAGTCCTAAATCTCAATGCAGAAGCCCCTTTTGTTTTTACAATTAAATAGTCACATGCACATAATATAAATCGATTACTGTTAAAACGTACGTTTAACAGAGAGGAAAATGCACCTGAATGCTTGTAGGTACCTGTTGCTCATATGCACACCCCCAACTGATTGACTAAACCATTTTTGTATATTTTTACTCATGCTGATTTGTAGCTGATAAGGAAGCGTTGCAAATTGTAGCGCTTAGCGGCCACATTGATGATGATGATGATGGCATTTACAAGAGTACACACATTTCCACCTTAATTTTTTCAGTATTTATATTTTCAGAAGGATTCTTTCAAAACTAGAGCAAGTATATTGTCGTTCCTGCTTCTAATATCTGTAGTATTGAATTAAACCTTGTACGTGTGACTTCCATTATTCGGCAGCAAGTGTCGAACAAAGTGGAAACTTTTGAATAATAAATAAATAAAGGAAATTTTAGCCTGTTTCCTCATTCAAAGTGAAAATGTGTGAATGTCTGTGTGTGCGGAGGCAAACATGCACGCACGCACATTTTTTAACGCACACTACAAGCAAACAGCAAGATAGTCCTGCTGGAAGATATTAAAACTAATTGTTTTAAAAAGCTCACTACTACCTACTGTCACTAATATTATTATTATTTATTAAAATATATTCACAATTTACTATGATGACCATGTCTCTTTGGAAAACAATCATATATCACCATTATACTCCATTTAAGGTATTTTAAAGTTGGTAGTGATTGCCGTCTTCTTCATCAGCATCATCATCCGTCAGTCAGCAGAATCCTTGCCACAAATTCTTTTTTGCAGCATTCATCATGTTGGTAATGGTGCTCTCGAATTTAAGGAGTTACTCTAATTTCTCGTGAATTTTGCTTCTGCTGTTGTTACTGCTACCACTATACTACTAGGTATATATACATGTTTCCATCTTCGTTTCATTCCACATCATCAAGCATGGATAATAGTATATAATAATAATGACTGAAGCAGTAGTTAGTTGTTTGGGTGGATGGATGGAAAGGATTGGAGAATGTGGACCTTGGAGAGATTTTTTCAAGGTAACTCCATTTTGTATTCATCCATTCATAACAGGCTTACTTGCTTATTACTGTTATCAACATTATCATCAGTTAAATCTGAATTATTCCGAATTCTACAGAGATAATAATAATAAACCGAGCCGTGTCTCCTTTTTTCTTTGTATAGTGATCTGCTGGAACACAAACTACCTCCTTGGTTTCATACTTTTCTAAGGACAAATGCATGGATTAATCGGCAGTTTAAAAAAAGTTTCAATTTGATATCACGGCCTGTGTATATAAGAATACATACAAACGCACAATACGCACATAAATATGCGTCATGGTTTTTTGTCTCAAAAAGTATGCCTAGTCATATTCAATAAATCGTGTAGGTACGTAAGCAATATACGCCAAATTAGACAATGCAGTCACAATTCAGGTATGCCGTTACTTTCTGAACTGAGCACGCCGTCAAATAGTGTTCTGCAAATGTCCAGTTGCTTTACATGGGAAGTGAGTAAAAAAGGGTTTTTTCTATCAACTCTGTTTCACGACCTCATCAACTTCAGAAGTAGCAAAAAATTTACTGTTTAAAGAAAATCAATCACAATCACAGTAGTAATAGTAGTGAGTTTACGTGAACGGCAAGTTGACATTTGAAGCTTAAATAGCATGTTATTCGTTACATTATTAAATGAACATATATTATTAATGCACGACTGCAGTTTCTGTCCGCCAGCAGCAGCATCAATCGTTGTAGAACAAGAAGTATGCTTCTCATATTTATAGAGCGGCAAATTATAACAAGTCCGATGAATATAAACAAGTATACTTTCATCACTTCCTAGTTCCATTTTATATCCAATCAAACAAGCATTTTTTATTTAAAAAAATATAGTATGCAAATGCCTGCCTGTCATTCATGCTTTTATTCCAAGTAAAACATTTATATATGCCTTTATATTCTTATTTATGATACACATAAAATAAAATATACTGTGAATACATATTTTGCTCTCTCTCTCTTGGCTTGTAGATATACTGGTAAATATATATAGTATGTATCAATGAATCGCTTCATTTTGGCTATGCTCCACTCCATCACTGGAAAGGATATTAAAAACAGCGACATGCTTTTTGCGTTTGAAGTTTTTCTTCCTGTGTCTTCTCTCTCTCTCTCTCTCTCTCTCTTTCTGATGAAAACTTGGTTTCGTAACAATTAAATCAATAAACAAGATAAAACCAGCAAACATTTTTGCGACATGATGATGAGGAAAAAAGGAAGTTCAAGTTGATTTTTTTCTCATATTTTCTTCCCCAGCATATTACCAGGACTCATAAATAAATTTATACTGTTAGAACGCAACACAAGCCTCTGTTGAATCAGTTTTTTATTATAATTATAAGTTTATAGACTTTTTTTCAAAAAGGTGGCAACTGGAATTTAATATTTTGGTGGGCAAAAGTAAATGCTTGAAAGAGCTGAGCTGCCTATAATAATATATGCGTGTAATGAACACATTATATAAACATATTTGCATTGACGCCACGATTAAAAATGATGACTTGACTATTCAGTGGTGGTAGGTGAGTAAGTGGCCATGAAAAAGGAAATGAAACGACCTTCAGCTCAGTCAAGAGAGATAATATGAAAGAGTGGTGCCGTTCTTGTTTGTTGAATGTGTAGTCTGTACTACTAACTACTACTATTACTACTGGTTGCTTGCTCAGTCACTCGCTTTCATATACCTACTTCATATTATATACTATGTATATTATATAAAATCTCCGTTGCTGCAGCTTCTACAAAAAGCAACACCAGATTTATACGCATAATATAAAACCTCTTCTTTAGCAAAATATTTTATAACTATTACTTTATAGACATGTTCAGTTCATCATGCATCTCACGCACAACATTAGCAGCACTTATTTAGGTAGTTCCTTATATCTTTATGATAGAACGCAACTGGCTTTATGAGGTATTCTTATTCAATATCAGCATCACCATCAAGTATGCACATACTTCTGTACAATGTACATACATTGTAGTTTTAACGCTAGTCAGTCACACATCCATACAAATCACTTTTACTTTCAATATACAGTTCTGCAGCGTTTACTGGCATCCCAAACACGAAAACTTGATAGCTATTACGCACAAAAATGCATGTATGCATGTTTTACCTAATAGACTATAAACTTGATATCAACTTGCTCCCACTTCTTCTTGTCCGCTACTGCTGCTGCTGCGGCTGCTGCTGCTCTATCAACTTGACTTTGTACGTGACTTAAATGACTAATGTCAGTCCTGTGTGCTGACTGGCACAATACTTGCCGTAATAAAACAGCATTTTAAGAGCAACAACACTCATCATAATCTCCGTTACGCATCTTTTTTTGTGCACGCCTTGTATAGGTAAATATACGGCTGTTAATGTAGTAAAACTATGTGTGATGCTGATGATATGGTAATTGCTAGAGCATGGTGGAAATCGCACATGACAACAATGTAGCAATAGAAAATGGCAAAATATTGAATAGGAAAAGGGTGTGCTTGCCATTCTTACGGCGATGCTGGCGGTGGCTGTGCTATAACTTGATGCAATTGACAGTTTCAATGTCAAGTTGTCAACTTTGTACTCTAGCTGAACGCTCGTTCCTGTTTATTAGAGTTGAAAAAATACAACAACAGTAACCAAATTCCATTGTTGTTGCTTATTGGTTATAATATGCAAGTGGTTGCTAGCTATGAAAAATTCAATATAGGAATGTTTTGTGTCGGTTGGTAGAGAAGGGCATTTACATCAGCATGATGGGGTTGTAGTGTGTAGAAGATTGTATTGATCTTTTTTGGAATGCGCATCCATTGCAAAATATTATCAAAATGTGTAGGTATGCACGTCCTTACAAGATTTTTTACAAAAGATAATTGAAAAGAATGGAGATGGTAAAATTGTTACATTATAGCCAAACCATGACAACCAATCCACCATTAAGCGTCAAAAGCCAAGTCAAGTTCAATGCGAGGGTTAAATGAGCAGATACACGTATGCGTGTTTTTAAGCAAGCGTTCCTTTCTCAAGGACAAGCTAAGTCTTTAACAATGGAAGGTGATTTGGAAATAAGATAAAAAATGGAACTATTCTTACTATTACTACTACTACAACATATTATTATTATAATAAATACTAACGTGGAAGCTTCCAAAGAAAGAGTTAAATGCATGCATACTACTACTAAACAAGTATTTAGGTAAACAAAAGATGTGAGATGTTGTTGCTGTTGTTGCAATTTGGAATAAACATGTGAAACAATTATTGTTGCACCTGTACAGTAAATAAGTTAATAAAGCTTTACATTTTTCAAGAAAAATGTTGTTATTTAGTACAACTCAGTATAGTACTACATTATCAACGCATTCGTGGCTACTTTCTAAAACCTCTGGAGAGCGCATATTCGCTTCGTTACCGCAGCTGTTTGGTTTAAGTAATTTAAAGACAAGTTATAACGTTATATTTTTTAACGACGGCTGCAGATAAAAAAAAGTCTATCAGAAAAAAATTTCTTTTGAGTGATTTTGCCAGAGCATTTTAATATCTGATAGAAATAACAACTGGAAATCCTTGCAAAACTTTTAATGGTTGAGAATCCTGTTGTAAAAATGTTTAATTTTTAACCTTAACCTTAACAATGCAAACCGTAACGTGAAAAAAAATGTTGTAGATAAGCATTTATTTTTTCCCTTTTTCATCTATTTTTAGAACACCACGCACAAGGCATCATAATTTCTTATGTAGCTAATTAGCAACGTGAACCCCCAGCAAATCTGACGATGCACCCTAACAACGAGATACACACATGCATACCTATGCATGCCTCACCTACCACCAGCACAATTTATAACTGTAAATTAGCGTTTGTTGCGCGTTGCATGACTAGAAAATGAAACCAAAATGGTGCTAATAGTGGCAGTAATAATAACCATAGTGGTAAAATATTCAGCAGCAGAATCATCAACAACAACCCACCACAATTCCATGTGCATTGCGGTAGAACAATCTTGAACAAATCTGCAAATTTATGCATAAATTTCCTGGAGCCTGTTACTGTTTTAGAAAAATACAGTTAAAAAATATCCCTTCTCTCTTCTCCGCTTTTAGTAGTTACTGCTCCAACAGCAGCAGCTATTAATACAGCAACAATGATGATGATGGTAATAATATAAAAATGGAAAGACGCCCTTGAGGATCATTATCAAATCATCATCCTCACCATTGCACTATGTTTCGCATGTACATGTAAATAAGGCATGTAATAATAACACACATAACACTAGTCTGTGCTTTTGGAACACTTTTTTTCTCTTGTAAATTTGTGGGTGATGTTCATCATCCATCGTTATGCTGGGATATCGCTATTATGCAAATTTACTTATTTTCATAACTTGCCTATATGCTCATACAGCAACAAGAATGTAAATGCACAACCCAAAAAATAACGGTGAAGTGATGATGATAAAGAACTTATTACGATGCTACATGATGTTTTTTGTGTTGATTTTCCCAAAAGGCGATTTTCCGAAAGGTCTATCCATGTTTTATTTAAATACAATAATAATCATAATTTGGATGCTGAATGTATTTCAGCCTGCTGGATAATTCATTTTTTGCTGTTGTAAAAAATATTATTTTTGTGCAAAAAATTGGTTTTATCATCACAACAACTATCCTCCATGTAGCATCATCATCCATTGAACAATGAAACAATTGAAATTGGCAGAACATTTTCATTTTGTAATCTGCTTTTGGGTCGTCTCTGAAAACCGGATTTATTTATCATTTTTGGAGATGTGCTGTTTTGTTTGTGGTGGTAATGGTACCTTATTTATCACGGATTGTATTGTAAGTTACGGCTATTTAGTTTCGTTAATAGGATGAAAATAAAAAACTAAAAAAATTAATTCGAATGATATTGATACAAATAAAATGCCCATGTATTTAATAATTAAAATAATTAACTTCAAGGGAGTCGGTTAAAATATCGAGTGATTAAGTAAAGACTTGTGTATACAGCCTTTTTTCTTCAAAAAAATTATGTGGCACTGCCCTTTCCTACTACAATCAAAGTTTGGTATCTCACCACCACAACCATTACTATCACACACCTTTATGAGCAATGAACATCAACAAAATTTTATTGAGCATCCAAAACTGCACGAACAATCACAGGATTCACGCATTCCATAAAAATTAAAACAGGATGAGTGTCTACGTCTGCGAAAATAACTGCCAAGCAAATTGCAGAGGGAATTTTACAACTTGGAAGATAATACAAGAATGATAATATCACCCATAAAAATGAAAAGCGTTTGATTCTTGTTGTTTTATATGTAGCTATTATTGTCTATTACAATTGTTGGTGGTAGGTCTATTAAGTCAGGAAGTTGTTTCTTTTGCGGTCAGTAGTCATACATGAGCAGTAACTAAAACAGAGAATAGCCATAAAAAGTGTTAATTAGTCCACATACCGCGGCAATGTTTGACCTTAACCTTGAAACACCCCAACAGAGAGAACGGTAGTGAAGAAAAAAATTATCAGTGAGGATATTTTGATTCCTGTACTAGGTGTGCAAATTGTGCGAATCAATAATTTTCTTAAAAAATTCCTACTACGTAAATCATCTTAGTTTTACGTATTTGTTGTAGATGAGGAGGAGAAGGAAGAAGAAGACTAGAGAGACAACAAAGGGTTGAAGGCTCTTTAGCTCTCTTTACCCTTACGTTGCTTTTTTCCTTTAAAGGGATGAATCAATAGGGACAGGACAGTGACCCTTTTCTAAAAATCTCATTTTTAAGGACACCAAAAAAACAACAACAAGCGCAGCGACAAATTTAGAGCAATTGGTTAAATCGTTTCTCTTGTTGTTGTTGTTGTTGTTGCCGTACCTTTGAAGTCGTGCAGTTATAATGGGATTACGATATGTGGCTACCTTCTTCGTACCAGTTTTTTGCTCTTTCTCTCTCTCTGTTTGGTTCTACTTCTTCTGGAAAAGAAGAGAAGCTTCCATAGAAGAGAATTTTGAGTTGATTTCGATACATGAGGATGGCAAGATGATAAGGTTTGGTTGCTCCTTAAACAAAAGCACAAAGAAAGGCTCAACGCACTCTAATAAATAGGAAGTGTGTCCTTGCCTACCCTTGCCTGCTGGAAATTGAAAGCTACTACGACGCAGTTTTACGTGCCCGACGTACATAGGAGATACGAGGAGGAGGCAGAATGTGTGCAAAGCGTGCAGAATACAAAATATAAAACGAAAGTGTCCAACAAAAAAGGAGAGTACATCTTATAGAGTTGGACACTATAAAGTAAATTTTATGTTATTGTGCTTCATAACTTATTCAGCACAGCTATCAAAAGTGTTATCCAGCGAGAGTGAGAAAGGATGAAAAAAAAAACAATTTTCCTCCCTTTGCAACATGTAATTTTAGCGGTACATAAATACGGTTTTCATTCGCGGTCGCTTGCGTGACTGGAAAATGGGCCAAACAAATAGGCGCATCCACAAAAACATATTGAAAATGTTAAAGATCTTGTCCAAAATAGCGTTTTAGCATCATCACGACATCATTGTCAGCTGCAGGCAGCAGCGGTACCATTTTTAAATTAAGAATGCAAAAAAACAAATCTTGTTTGCTGCTCATGATCTTGAAAATGTTCACGATGGTGGAAATGATTATGGGGAATAACCGTAAGACAGAGGAACAGAACAGGTAGTCGGAGGTTTAAACGTAAAAAACATCAAATATCTTGTAAACTCTTTCAGTCTATATCTGGCGTAAATTTACATTAACTACCTATTATTATTATTATACCTACATGTGGGTAGGGGTAGGTACATGCAATATGCATGACTAGCATCGTTATCATCGGTATGCACGAATGAATGAGTGATGAATTCATCCCAAATGGAAAAATAGGTGACCAGAAAAAGTATATACAATTTTGACTGCTTGTTGGTATAAAAGAGAACAAGTTTCATATATAATTTATATGGGATATCCAGCCTGCTTTGTTTAGCAATAACAATAACATTATCTTTTTTTAACAAGCAACAAAGTATCAGGTTACAAAATGACTACCTGCAATAATAATAATAATACCACCTTGTACATTATTATCATATTATTCTTATGGACACGAAAACCCACTATACCACTGCACTATTAACACTTACATGTTATTTTCCATTATACGTAAACCTAATAAGCATTTGCCTAACAATGTACACATCAGCACATTGTAACAATATTTTTATTATAATTGCAACCGCTCTTTCTTTCTTTTTCAATCCCTTTACTTCTCAAAATGCCCATGGCCATGGCCTTCAAAATTAAAGAATCCATCCATTTTTCCTTGCTAATGCTATAGTAATAGTATAATATTTTGTGTAGATGTTTTTACAGTTAAGTAGAAACACTAAAAGATAATGATTCACACCTAAAACTCAGTTTGGGGGAAATTGAAACATACTTGGGAAATTTTAGCAGACTGCTTTTAAGAGAAGAAATCTGACATATCCTCTTGGAAATGTAATTGTTGCTTAATTACTAACTAATGTAAGTACGGTGTGTGATGATAATTGACGACAACTGAGGTAAATTAAATGTCCACAGGTTCAAATTAATTGAATTAACCAACTTAGCTCATGCATGCAAACATTTACATGGTTATCTACGTTTGATTACACACTTCCATAGCAGGACAGGACGAAAAAATAACTGTTGCTAGTGTAGCGCTTTCGTCAAACTGCATGAAATTTGGATTTATATAATCAGTTGTAAACAAAAAAGAGTTGAAAAACAAGTAAAAAATTACACAGCATATTATGGCAGGGAAAAATAAATTTTCAGCCTTGCATGTTGAAACTCTATCCATTTTTTATGCACACTAATATTTTATTCTGTTGATCTAAGGAATAAGATGAGCCTCGATTTTTGTTTGTTTGTACCCTAGAAAAAAATATTATGCATTATAATCTTTTGATGGGCTTTGATGCACAAAAGGAAAAAGCTCTCCAGCAGTTGGATAAAGTTGATGATGCGGTTATCATAAAAAACACGGAATAATATTATGGAAAAGGAAGATTGTACAGGATTTTGGACATGATGTACAGTTTAGACAGCTTATATTCCTTTGTGCGGCCTGCAGTGTAAACGCAAAATTTATCCTTACTAACTTATTCCCTCTGCGGAGTTTTGCAAAATGTCAGAAAAGAGAGGTTCTGAAGGAATATAAAAGAGGAGTATAATGGAGATGATGAGATAAATGTGGGGGTATGGGAGAGTTTACTCCTTGTAAAAGTTTTGAATATTTTGAATGCATCATGAAAAAGGATTCTAAACTTTTGTGCATACATTGTGCAAAACGCCATACATCACCACCATCATCATCGTCGTCGACATTGTCGTCATCATCATCACGATCATCGCCATTCTTGTATTTGCTTTGCACTTTACTTCCGATAGTTAGGCGAATGACCCAAATGTTTGCTGTCAAAAAGTATACATAATATTTTGTAACAGAATAGAGTGAACTTCACTCACACAACAAAAACTTTCGTTCTTCTTGTGTGAGCAGTGGTGTATGTTGTGTTATAAGTAGGGGATAGCAGTGATGATCACGATCATGATGATGATGACGATGCTGCTGCAGCTTCTGGTGTTAACTTAAGTATTAAATACTTCGGGAGGCATTAAACTTGATACAGTTCATTGGAACACACTGGCACAACTTCTCTGACTCTTCACTCACATCTAGATTGCATCTTGCTCTCCATAATTTTTCAATGCATTATTACACCATCATAAATATGAAACAGGAGGAAAGAGGGAGAGAGAGAAAAAAAGGGAAAAAGAGATAGAAAAACCATTTTCTTTCATTTTCATCATGTTATGTAAATTGAACAAGAGAGAGGAAAAGAGAAACTAAAACAGGATTTTCACGGAAAACGAACCTGACAAGAAAGAGAGAGAATGAAGCCGAGGTGCTATTACTATTATTATTACCGTAGCAAAAAAATTGAATGCGGCAGGCATGAGGCAGTGAGAAGTGTAAACGACAGGTCTTTTGCACGTGTACTTAAGTTCTTCTCACAATACTCCTCTCTCTCCCTCTCTTTGTCTGTCAACCCATCCACACCACACAAAATATAATATTTCAGAAGAGTAATGGTGGGCAACATGCACAAAAGTGCAACTGCTAACAATTCACTTCACATTGTCATTATTTTCAGCATTTTGCACTATATAAAGAGCTATATAAAAAAGATGCATACTGTTACTGTTACGACTAAATAACAACTATAGTAAACTATTTTACTCTTTTCCTTTCTGTAGCGTGTACTTGTTCCTTTCGAGTTTTCTACTTTTCCAGGGAGGAGGCGAGAGGGAAAGAGAGGGAGATGTGCAAGGAAATGGATGAGCAAAAAGGAGGAAGGAAAAGGTTTTTTTGTGTATTTTGCCTCCCTCTCCACCACCGCTGGGGTGCAGGTTCTCTCTTGTTCCGTGTTTTTTTGGTTTTCTGGTGAGATCGATATGCATGCCGGCTTGCCGGTTTCTTCGATTTGCCCTGTGCATTCCCCTCCGTCACCCAGCTTACAACTTGCGCTTCCTCTTTCTCTCTACACTGCTGTTTCTAGCGCTGGCTATATATCAAAACAGTGCTTATATTGCAAACAAGAAACTACTACATGAGGATCATGTGCATGCAACCATGCAACTACTAAAAAGTGAATCTCTGAGAAACAGATGTGTAGGCAGGGAGCAAAATGCTGTTGCTGCTACTCAAACACAAAGAATATCGAAAAAGTTTTCTTCCTTTTGGACCACTACCACGCTAGTATGTACTATGCACACTCACTGACTCGCTCGCTTGCACTTCATCATCTTCATCAATAGGAGCAGCAGTTGTTGTGTTGCCAGTGGTTGCACTACGAGCAAGATGATCACACCGTGAAAAAACCGATCCTTTGAGAAGAGGCCATTATTCTCACAGGGAATTTATTATTTGAAATGAAGCATGTAGGCATGAATGTATATGCATGATTATTATTAGTATTTAAATAGAAGCGAAAGGAAGATGAAATGAAAGCGAGATGACACGAGAAGAGAGAAATGAATGCTGCCGCTATGCTGCTGCTGCTGCAACGCTAATATGAAATTCATCCATCCATGCTTCCATCCTCATTATTATTGCCATTCCTAATATTCTCATTATGTGTTATATGCACATACGCTCATATTTAATGATGATGCTGCCTGAGAAACGAAAGTGAAATTAGAGTAGCGCCGGTAGGATCTAGTTGGTTGTTGTATGCAATATTCTGCTGCTTCTCTCGTTCTTTGCGATTTTTTTTTAGTCCGCTTGCTTGCATGCCATCTTCACATATGGAATAGTTCAAAGCCTTTTCCCCATACATTTTTTTGCTTTGTCTATTTAATAATAATATTAATAATCCGAAGCAAGCGAGTAGTTGTATACTTTTGCCCGTGTGCATCTTCTCAAATATCTGGCACAAGCGGAATAATCGAAAGGAGAAGAAGTAGGACACTTGTGCCTTTCCTTCCTCTCTTTCTGCTTGTCATAAAAAATGCACACGGGGATAAGAGTCATGTAAGGGTGTCTTGTGTGTGTGTAGGCAGCGTGCATTCCACTTACACTGGAATCATATGCAGTGCAGGAGCAACTTTCATCCTCAACTTTTCTGTCTTTCTCTCCTTCCCCCTCTCAACTTGTCGCGAAGTTGAGCATGGAATGCAATTTCTCCAGCTGTTCCATAGCAAGAACCAGGCACAAGAATTCTTCTACTAATACTGCTACCATATTCTATTACATGCCTTGTAGTTTTCCACAACTTTTTTTCCCTTTCCTACTCCTCCATGTGCCTACCTATCTGCATGTATAACTCTTTGCCCTCACAATTTCTATTGGATTTTCTCCTTGCTTCATTGTGGTACTACTACTACTACCGTGTGAAAAGCCGATTTTGAGGCTACTGCTTCTACAACTACTGCAAGCTTGTGTCTCCTCCTTATGCGAGCACACAATTCACAAAAGCTTCTTTTCCCGTTGGTGAAAATAGATGTGATGAGGGAAAGACTAAAGTCCGCTAAATCCCTTTACCCTGCGGTAAAGGATAGTAATAAGTGTACGCTCTACATTATTATTATTCTTCTTTGTCGTCTTCCTATAGCTTTCCTCCTCAACTCTTCAAAGAAGAAACCAAAAGGATTCCAATAAATGCATTACGTATGTTCGGCGTCATTGTTAGGAATACAATAGGAATCATTTTTCTCCTATTTTGTAGATCGCCATTTAATATTTTCATGTGCATGTTTTCCTTGGAATGAAATGAAATTCTTGACAAAGCTTTTTACTATAAGTTCATCCAACGACTAGGGTCAATGAAATGATGTGTTTCACATGTGCGAGTATTTACACGGATGTCAATTCGTTTTTAAATAAATCTGCTCTTAAAATCCCATTATGTTGACTTGGCAGTGGGTACACTATTATTTCTAGTAAATAAGATTACAATTTTTACTCACGTGAATCCGAGAAATCCAAATCGATTGAATTTACGGATCCTCAGTTTGTACGCTGGTTTTCACCTGAAAACAATAAAAGAAAAAAAACTGTTAGCTGACCGTATTGATTTTTACTAGTTGCTAAAGATTAAATATCATTGTTTGCCCATTATATAACTATTTGTTTAATAAAATGCATAATCATTACATGTTTTTTTCTCTCTTTAGGAAAAAAACAATGCAAAGTATTTCCCCACACAAACAGTAGTGACATGTATCGCGAGCTAATTAAAAGAGATGCAGGTAGAAAAAAACTTGCCCAACATATATCTTTGTGCATGCACTTGTCAAAAGAACACAAGTAATAGTAAAAACCCACAGCAACAAACGAAAAAACAAGTTTTAAAATTAAGTTCATGTCATATCTCCTCTCGTAATGAACCTTGTATATTATTATTAAGTAGGTATACTGTATACCTACTATTATCCCCACACAACCAACCACTACATCAGGTATGTTTTTTATTCAGGCTTCATGACAGAATGCCATGTCTCCAGATTTGCAATTTTATTACTACGTCTTGAAAAAAATCTTTTTTTACTCTGTATGGTCGCTGTTGCATTGTTTTTACCGCATGTTTTTATGTGAAATGTCGCCGCTGATAAAATGAAATTCTCCTTTCTGTTTATAATTCCTCGGCACATCACTATCACCACCATTACATTTACATTACCTTAACTAGTCGTTAGTAGTACATTACAGCCCAGGTACGGACACTGCTGAGACTATACAACATTGCATTTTTCCATTTAAGTTATTATCATTATTATTATTGTTAATATGGGACTTTGGCTGTGTTTGATCATTATTGTGTATGTGTGTACATCTTCTTTTTTTCTTCCTTTGATCTTGTTTGGTAACTTGGTCTTTTTTATTTTGTCATCGTCATCGCCATCGTCATGCTGGTACGCTTGTACATTGTACTCAATGCTTTCTTTTCTTGCAATTTTTTTATAAACTGTGCTCTCCGTGGACCACGATAGTAATGATAAGAGGTTTTCTTTTCTTCTTTTTATTTCTATTCTTTGGAGAAGAGTTCACTGATCTTGAGAAACCTCCATTCCATTCCCCACTAATAAAAAGTGACACTCATCATCCTCATCATCGTTGTCATCATCATCCTATCCTAATAGCCAGTCCAAATCAACTGTCGATGATGAAATCAATGTTGCAAAAAAGATACATTAAAATTGTTCTTCAGTTCAACTTGGATATTCATTCTTTGCTGCTTTGACCAATGCTGCTGCTACGTATATTGCAAGATAGGAAAGATAATTACTCAACTTGCTAAACGAATGATGATGATGATGGTGATCACGCTGCAATAATATGCATGTTAGTATTATGTGAATGATGAAAATGTAACTATTTAATAATAATCATAATAATAATAAAAGTATAAAAAACAAATAAAAATGGAAAGTTTAAACAAGCTTGTCAGTTTTTATGTTTCTTGCAGTATTTAATTACTTTCAGCTTTTTTATTATATTTCTATACATTTTTTAATTATGGTTTTCTCTGTCAAAAAATTGCGACAAATCCCTCATTTGCTCTCTGGAATATAATACGAGAGTAGTATAATAAGTTTGCATTTATTTTTTCCTTTCTTCACTTCCACTCACCACCACTATCCCACACTTGTTTATCCTACTTCCAGATTTTATGTTTAAATTTGTGGTGATAAGACCATAGATAACATATTTTTTGTATTTATGGTTATTGGGATGGGTTAGTTTATGAAAGAGAAAAGGGAGAATGAGTGGATAAGCGAGAATATCATAAAATATTTTATATTCAGTTTTCTCGTGACGAAAACGTTGAAAAAACAAGAAGTTGGTTAGCAGTACTACTATGTGCATAAAACGATTGACAATCAAGGAACGGTCAAAAAATCAACGATCAATGCAAATCAATGTACTCATTGCCAAAATTTTGTTTTGCTTTCTTTTGTTGTAACATTGTGCAGTTAGACTGTGAACAAACGAGCAAAGAATGTTTGACCATACTTTGCAGTAACAAACATTTTATAACCAAAAA
>JAANSP010000624.1:0-19701 GCA_036850745.1 Homidia socia | reverse complement strand
TGGAACATGTTCACAGTTTACATTAATAATGTACTATACTAATTGTACATTTGCGACATGATCGTAATTAAATGTAATAGTTATGAAGAAGTGCAAGTGTCATTTAGTTGGATTACGTCAATCAAGTGTCAGAATATTTTACAATTTTTTTTACCCTGCATGTCATTCATCTGAAATGATTGATAAGTCAAAAAGGCGTAAAAACACAGAACAGTGGTGATAAAGAAAATGTCAGTTTGTCAGACATGTTTTACATGTAACTAAGCAAGAATCACTTGCTGTTGATAAAATCAATCAAACACAGTATTGGGCTTTATTATTAGTATAGGCTTAGACAACAGACCAAAATTAAAACAAGTAGCATCTTAAGCATATCCCAGTTTCGGCTGCTTTTATACATAACTTTAAAATAGATCATTATTTTGGTAAAAAATATTTTATTTGCCCCTCATTATGTATTTTTTTGATAAGATTGATACTTTAGCAATGATAAATTCATATCGACATATCAAAAAGTGTTTGTTTTAAACCTCAGTGATGCATGGATCCGGGTTTGTTTAAAAATGAATTGTGGAGATACTCCGCAAACAGTGAATTAAAAATTGTCCTTGGCTTCCTTAACAAAGTAAATAAATAAATGACTATTTTATTGCATGCAAGCAATTAACCAAACAGATATATCTACATGTATTGGTGTTTGAGTTTGAGTATTGTTCAATTTGTCTCTGGTCAATTTACAAATGACGCAAGCTATATAAAAAATTGCGTCTAACCAGGTAGAATTACTTTTACCCGTATTTGTTCGAATTAAAAACTTTTTCTGAAATCTGTGTTTTTATTTTTTCTGTTCAAAAATGCCAAACATAAATACGATCAATGTTAAAGAAATTGCAAAGTGGATCTTTTTTCACCCAACAATGGGCAATATATCGGTAATGTCAATCTCAACATAATAATAATAATTATTATGGTCGTTTTGTTTCATGCACAAAATTTATCAAATAATATATATATTTGGTACAAACAAATTAATGAACGTGTCAAAATACCCATATAGCACTCAACATAAGTAACAATTCACAAATATGTAAAAATCCAAACCTAATAAAAATCCTGTTTAAAAATCATGTCACTTAAAACTAAAAGACAATGGTAAATAATGCACAAGTCTTTGAAACAAACACCAGCAGTGAAACCGGCCTTGCAATTCATGATAAGCAGATAAATAAAATATCAGCACAACCAATCCGAGGACAAATAATTTATAAAAAAATAAAGGCGTGGGTCATGGCACCAACGAGCAAATGAATGAGCTGGGCTGTTTAGTGTTTATATCTTGTATTTGTCCCGTTATCAACATCCTCCCTCGCATTCAAGCATTTTTATGTTGATTACTAAGAAACGGTCTTGAATTTGGTGTTTTCACTGAAATACGATGTGAGTCACATAATGATCATCACTATGGTTGAAATGATACAAAATGCAAAGGCATATTAATGTAGAAAGGGAACACTGAAAAGCAAGCATATAAATTTCAGTGCACTTTGCCAGTGCCAGCTTTAGTGAAGCATAATAATTCAATGAGTTCACTCTGTCATGGAAATCTTCTGCGTGTATACTTGCAGTAAATCGCACTGTAAAAATGGAAAACTGGAACTGGTGCATCGTATTCAATTATTAAAGACCTTTACACTGAAGACTTTCCTCTAGAAGTTAGGATTCTTTTGGAAGATTTCCTCCATAAAAACGATGGGTACAACTAAAAACCAATTTGTATTTTCAATATTAGCTTTATAAATATTATTCCAAAAAATACCCTTCAATTCAAGCGAAATCGCATCCGCTGTTATAATTAGTGCTAGTGTTAATGTTCGCATTGTATCGATTTGTTATCAGGTTTTTAAGCTGGAACATAAATAACCCTTCAATACTCGAACGGCAGCTAATCCAGCAATTCATTTCTTCATTGAAGAATAATTTGACTCAACNCAGCTAATCCAGCAATTTATTTCTTCATTGAAGAATAATTTGACTCAACAGTTCCAAAATTTGCCTGATGAAGGCTTTCAGAATACCTACTTTAAGAATATTGTTCTGCGGCCACAATATGAAAGAGTCACCGTAAACAACCATGTTCAATTCAAAATACAATTATTTTTACTTTTCAAATTTTAAATGACTGTAAATGTTAATGTGATATTTTTTGTAGAAGCATACGAATGATGTTGCATTCATTCAACTAATCAAAAACTCGTTCACCGAGGAACGGAGAAGACTTCAAGAATATTATAAATCTGCTCATCCATCCACCAGCAATTCTGCCACTTTGGCGAGCAAACTTGCCGAAGAAAATAGAGTAGAACAAGTCAAACAGACAATCGAAAATGATCTTAAAAATTGTGAACAAGTTTGTCACAATATGCATAACAGCCTACAAAATGTAATTGCCGAGTCTACTGCCTTGTATCGCCGAGGAATTTCAGCTGGAAGTGAATATGAAAAAGTAAGATTTTTCAAAATAATATTATTTTTTGTAAAAATGGCCTAATTGACAATTTCCTCTTATTATAGATCCAGCATAGCACATCAATCGTAGATTACATGTTGAGCAATGCCATCAAATGCCTTTTCGACGTGCAAAAGCTAATCTCTGCTGAACTGGATTTGTACAAGGATAAGCAGCGTTTCATACCCGTAGCTGTTAGAGCAGAAGCTGCAGCAGACACAAGTACCAACCAACCAGAGAGTGATCCTTTAAACAATTTTGAAATTTGGTACAAGTCATTAGTTGAAAATATTTTGCTTGTGGCCAGTTGCGTGCCACGTTTTAATGATTTGTGCAGATATACAAATTTACAGCCAAAGTTCTCATTGGCTTGGACAAATCAGGTTGTTATTTACATTGCTTTAAATTAAAGAAAGAAAAGTCAACATAATATTAGATTTGATTCCTGAATTTATTTTTCATCGTAGATTAAAACGTTCTACATGACTACAATTCAAGGGAGTTTGGTCGTTTCGCAGCAACCCAGACAAATAAACAGACAAAATACATGTTTTCCTCTACAGTTCCGTGTGCTAGCACCTGTAGGCATACAACGTGACAGCACGAAACTGCAACTCATCAATAGGGCAGAAGCAGAGAAGATGATAAGTCAAACTTTTCCGTTGTCACCTTGCGGAAACGTAATTTGCGAAACTGAGGATAAAGGCAAAAATATAAGGAAGAAAAAAGTCAAGCAGGATAGCGGAAATGTTATAAATTTTCCAAAAGTAAAGTTACAACACGTAAGTAATCATTTTGTCATAGTCATGATGTAATTTCGGAGTGGTGCTATATAAATTTATAGCTTGTGGAGATATTTCTCAAAAACATTTATAACTTGATTTTTAGGTCATTAGAAAAAAGAAGGATGATCAGCAAAGCGTTGTTGTTGAAGAACGCTTCTGGATTTATTTCCGAGTTGAGGTCAGCATTTGCTGGCTTGGACAAAATGAGCTAATTAATGTAAGTGGAGATACTGTGCACAAAAATGCTATGCATAAAATAATATCAATTCTGCTTTAATTGCATTAAATTTTCACCATCATTTCCTCGCAATAAACAGCTATACACATTAACTCAACCCATTGCAATCACATCTCATCCAACTTATGATGCAGCAGCATGGACCCACGTAATTTGGGGTAATGCTTTTCCATTAAATTTGCGTACAAATAATGGTTTAGACACCCCAGAAGAAATTGAGTGGAAGTATCTTGTCGAAGTGATTGATCAGGAATTTTTGAAGTTAGGAAAATCGCTTTCAAACATCAATAGAACGTTTTTGAAGGAAAAACTATTTAGGTACGAGGGAAAGCATTTAAAATGTATTATCTGCTATTTCAATCCAATGATGTGACTGTTACTTTCTTTTTTTAGAGGCGAGGTGCCAGCAGATGAAATGGTAAAAAAGGAGCAGTTTTGTAGGCAACATTTTACCACAATTGAAAATGAAACCATGGCTGATGTTGATGCTGCAGATGCATCATCATCACCATCGTCAAGCACTTCTGGTTCCACAATGTCCATCACAACCAAGCGAACGAAAACATCATCTATTTCATTCGGGGCATGGTTATTTTTTTGTATAAACCTACTAAACCCATATACCAAGTCGGGTATTAAAACTCTCGGTGGATTTTGGGCATCTGGAAAAATTATAGGCTTCATTTCAAAAAAACAAGTGAAAGACACACTAGCAGCGTGTCCGGATCCAACGGAAACTTTTATTATCAAATTCCCAGAAAGATATCCTGAACGTATTGGCTTGTACTTTTACAAAGAGAATGGTAAACAAAATAAATTATCTGTTTAATTATTTTTATTTCTCCACCAGTATTTTATACTTTTTTCTAATTTGCTACGGTAGATACAAATGAGAAGTTGAGAAAATTTTGTTACGGGATTCAGGATCTGCACCTCATGTCATTGGAAGATAGAATTAACGAAAGTCCTTTTGCCAAAAAGTTATATTCTGACTTCCAAATGGAATTGTACCTAAATAATATTGTTGATAGGGAGGTTGCTTTTCCAAAGACGGAAGCTAGAAGTGGTGAGCTGAATGCACGCTAGCAGTCTATTTCTAATGATCTAGCTTAACCTTACCATAAAAAAATTATTTGATTGATCGCTTTGTTTATTTTACAGGGTTCGAGCTTGTGGATGACAATGGGTACGTGCATAACATCAAAATGAAAATTAAGGAAGCATTTTCAAGGTGTGTAATGATTACGCTTTCAGGCATATTTTTATTAGGTATATTTATTCATTATTTTTTAATATAACATCATGACAAAATATTTTCTCTTTTTGCATTTTTCGAAACAGAAATTTTCTTGAATTTTGGAAAACCTCTTCCAGAAGCAACCAGTCTACGTGATATATAACGTGCCAAAAAATATTCCAGCGAGCAGAAAAATTTTGATATAAAAACCAACTTTCACTTTACAAGTTATTTAAAAAATTAACTTAAGCCTACTTAATAAATACTAGTATGTGTATCCGTTTCTTACATGGTTTCTGCAGTTATTTTAAACAGAAAATAAAACCCCTTTTAAATTTGAATCTTATATTCTTGAATCGTATATCTTGGTCATTTATTTCAGAGAAATGATCACCTTTTATTTTAATCTCTACTACTTTATTCTTCTTCCAATTTAGAAACGTCCATAGGCTCCATTTGTATTTTACGATTGGTTCTACTCCTAGAGATATCATGCAACTTAATATTCCTATCAAATACAAATAAAATATTGTTAGCAAATTAGAGTTCAAATCCAATGGCTTCACGCGTTCATAGTTGTAGTCCGTGTGATTTCTTGTATAATCAAGCCGCACTCCAGAGTACTCTTGTCTCTTGTAGAACCACTTCAACTGCCAATAAATTCCATTTTCCAGCATTGTACGAAAAATAGTAGGTAGCAACGATCCCCGTGGATTATCAAATTGCCAGACAAAAACATCCTCCAGTACGGAAGAGTTTCCTTTGAAAAATGTCTTGTAAAAATAATGCCTACTAAGATACTCCTTTTCATTATCAACTTTCTCTTCATCGTCTATATAAACTATTTTTCTGCTGCAATTTAACAGCTCTCTTTCAACAGCAGCGCCAAAACTATTTGCATATTGGGGATCTCTGTCTGGACGAGGAATCATAAATATTTTATCGACCTCACTAACTATGCTTTGTACTAATTTATGATATGTTGAAACGTTTTTCTTGTGAAATTCTACAAAATCTGTTCCACTTAAATTGAGCTTAAAGATTCTTGAATAGTGTTCACTCATTAAAAGTCCAACTTCCTGTCTTGCGGTATCAAAAAATGGCAAATAAGCATGCGAATGCTTTAAAATGTTCCCATTCTCGTCTAGATTGTAACCAAATCCCTCATCATCAAACCAGAAACTGGTGTTGTACCAATTTTCAAAGTCATACCACCCGTCTAATGCACTAGACGTAAGACTAGAAAGAACTGAGAATAATGGAGGATTTGTTGGGAAATTAAAATCGTCATATTTTATAATGTCAGCATCGAAAAGGTCATAAAACCACACTACACTTGACTTATCTTTGGGCGCAGTAACACCGGTAATTGCAATCCCTTTGTATGCATTTGTAAGGATAACTGATATCAGGAGCCACAAACCTAGCATGACCCTCATGGTTTTGACATTAAAGACATAGTCAGGAATGCCATACGCATATTCCACAACTGTTGAATACGCAAAAAAGTAGGCATTAAAGTCGCTCTGATTTTGTTTCCTCAAAATGAGGGTAATGTGTGTAAAGACTGCCAAAATGGGCACGTATACAAGTAAGCATGTCCATAACTCGAGTTGAAATGGTTGTAGATAATATCGCCAAGATGTGTAGTCATCGTGGTAACATGTGATAAAGTTGTAATGAAACTTACGAATTGGTATGGTTACCCATGCTATTGCTTTCATGTCTCGTAGATCCATTTCACCATAATTTAAATCCAGTGATAATTGTTTTTCCCCATAAATCTTGGGAAATATGTGAACATATTTTACGATGCATGACACCACTTGTTCGGTGCCTTCCAGAATGTTAATTGAAATGTTCCAGTTGGTTGCATTCACGCATGGAAATAGTGAGCTGTTTGTGGCTTTTAGCAGCAAATGTATAATTGCGTACCTAAATGCAAGGGTTCGATTCAACGGTAGAATGAATGGGTTTCGCAAATTGTCAAAGTCGATCATTTTTACAGTTTCCAAGTATTGTTCCCTTTCCAGTGCCCATATTTGAGGAATGGGTTCTAGCGAGATTTTAAATTGTTTTTGATGTAGTATTGAGGTAAAAACCTATGCCAAAGTACATGTTTTCTTGTGTTGGGAATTTTTCCGGTAGATTTGGATTTGCAATGCAAAAGTAGCAGTAGACTTGCACCCAACATTCATCAAATTCGGGAATTTCAAATTCAGTTGAAAAATTATCAACTTTCTCTATGTAAATTATCCAAGTATTTTTCCGAAATTCGGCGATGGAATTTAGGTCATGGCGAATTCTGTTATCAAATTTGTTGAGAGTGTCGTCTCCTCTAGCTGATGTCAGCACATGTAAAACTTGATACTGATTTGGTTCGCTGTACACTTTCGATTTCTGATTTACAGATAAGTACGAAAGGAGTTGGCGTATTGCTGTGAGGTATGGAAAGTTGGCAATGGAATTTAGGTCATGGCGAATTCTGTTATCAAATTTGTTGAGAGTGTCATCTCCTCTAGCTGATGTCAGCACATGTAAAACTTGATACTGATTTGGTTCGCTGTATACTTTCGATTTCTGACTTACAGATAAGTACGAAAGGAGTTGGCGTATTGCTGTGAGGTATGGAAAGTATCCTGTTGTATTATATTCTCCAGAAGGAAATACTTCAAATTCATTTTGAAATGCAAGCAGGAACATGACACAGTTGTTTGGAATTCTTGTTTTGAGTGCGTCCAGTGATGAATGCGGACCAAAAGCTGTGGGATCTAAGTTCCTGTTGTATTATATTCTCCAGAAGGAAATACTTCAAATTCATTTTGAAATGCAAGCAGGAACAGGACACAGTTGTTTGGAATTCTTGTTTTGAGTGCGTCCAGTGATGAATGCGGACCAAAAGCTGTGGGATCTAAGTTAAGGAGAGTGAAACTACCGTCACGAAAATTTCGATCATAATTAAATGCGACTGGGACGTCATGTAAATTCACGTTCATATCCTGAAATGAGATTGAACTGTAATGTTGCTTGCTCAGGGAGAAGCCATTTTTTGAAAAGTAAAAACTAACAGCTCGTGAAATTACATGAACATGACAAGAAGTGTTTGAAAGTATGAAAAAGATTTTCTGTGTTTGCAAATATTTTATTTTCAGAAATGGCTGAAGAAACGAGAAACTTTACTAGTGCAAAAAAGTAAAATTGCACGTAAAACATAAATTTGTTAGCCATGGTATTCCAAGATTTCCAAGGTATCAAAAATTCGAGAGAACAAAATGTGAACACTCTTATGAGTTATGTTATAATTCTACCCAGGAGTAGTCCAAAAATTATTAGCTTGCGTAAACTATTTTCATGGGGAAGATATAGCTTTATAAATTATTGGTTTAAGGTACTTACTTAACTACTTCACTTTTTAAATTAAATCCAGAAAAGTACTCAAACAAGGCTCTACATACCTACTATAATATAAAAATACGTTTAAACGTAAAAACAACCCGATATGGTTCAAGGTATACGTATATAATGCTCAGGGTACCTGAGAAAAATTATATTCCAGGACCATTAAATTTTATTACGTGACTACAGAAAGTAGCCTCCTACAAGGATATTTTATTTTTAATTTTTACAATGACGCAATGCTTTTTTGAATTTGAAAATAACCAGGTGTTTGAAAAAACAATGTAAAACATAATATTATAAAGCCATATTTCCATGACCATTAAATTTTATTACGTGACTACAGAAAGTAGCCTCCTACAAGGATATTTTATTTTTACAATGACGCAATGTTTTTTTTGAATTTGAAAAGAACCAGGTGTTTGAAAAAAACAATGTAAAACATAATATTATAAAGCCATAAGAAGCAGAAAACCAGCAGAAAACTCCGATGATGCTTGTAACTGCAATTAGTTTGCAACAAAAATATCAAAATCATTTTAAAATAATGCCATCATTTGTAAGCCTGTAAGTAAAGCTTTGTCCATTTCCTCCTTCATAATTTATCCATCTGAACATAGTAATTGGCAGCAGTAATTAGTCTCATCATAACGTTCAATATTATGCATCATTTTCATGACAGCTTCGTGTGCTGATCGTAAATACAGAAGAATGCAATGCATACACTTGCCAAGAATGGGCAGTTGTGCCAAATTTGGAAATGCTAACCATACATGGGCTCGACCCACTACTCATGTAATTTCTAGTGATGCAAATTAATGCATTAAAGAAGATTGGGGAGAAGTTCCTGCAAACATTGCATTGGGCTTTTTTGCAAGAAATTGGCATTATGAAAGTTTTGCACAAAAACGTACTACGTATTATTATTCCTTATTGTTATCATTATAATTTTGCAGTCTGCAATGCTGCCCACAGTGTGCATATAAAAATTCAAAGACGATTCAATGAAAAAGTGTGCGATGCAGATTTACCAAAATTTATTTGTTCATTTTTAGTCTTCAGACCAACGTCGTATACTCCAATTGATAGCTGATTATTTTGCACATATTATAAGATTTAAAATATCTAAAACTGTTTGTTTAACATTATTCATCTGTGATGAGTGCAGTGACAATAAGGTAGAGAATTTTTGTTCATACAAATGCAGTGAAAAAGTGAAAACTAATCATCTCTGGAATTTTTTTACTCGTCGCATTAAGTTTGTACTGGGGACGCCTTCCCAGGGAGGGATGGATGTCTCAGCAAGACGCTGTCCAACCAAATGGGAAAGTAACCAATTCCAGTTTGGCAATGGGATGGAATGTAAAACTTTGTGGACTTTTGAAAGAGGAACGAATCTCATTTGCAGCAATTCTAGAAAACCAGGAAATGTACAGGAATGACGATAGTGATGACGATATGATCAACTGGTTCATAAAACGAGACCAGTACGACGCAAGACTTGCGTTTTGTGATGAGCCTCAAGCTGTTCACGGCAATAAAAAGGATGTTCCCTTGGAATTTATTACAAAGTATCTTAGTAAACTTATGTCCATGAATTATGCTATTGTTTTTGCTCCATCCGTAGTTAGCTCTGACAACACTTTGGTGTGGACACTTTCCCGACCGAATATTACTCAGGTTCAATAATGAAAAAATAGTGAGATTACATTAGTTAAATAAAATTGTAAAAATATACCCAGTAAAATTACTGCTGATGTAGAATATTGTTGTTTTCTTTGAAAAGAAACCATTAATACATTTTAATAAAAAGGAGTGGTCATCGCACCAGCACCAAATCTCAAAACAAACAATGACCGCACATGTTTTTATTGATGTTCTATACATACTTTGTATTTTTACCTTTATATACTACCATAGGCAAATCATTTCAAACTTTTATAGGATTAAGTAGGTGAAACTAGTCAACTAGAAACTCAATCACGGTAAGAGCACAAAAAACTGGTTATTGGGCTATGTGACCAGATATACACATTTTAGGCATATATGTACACAAAGTGGCTCAATATAAATTCATCATCGTTCATCAACCAAACTTTCCATGACATAAAAACGCTTATTATGTTGTTGAAAAAATTCCAGTGTCAGTGTCACGGTGACCTTTACCATACAACCCACGTAATTAAATTTTCGCTCGTCTGGACTAGTTTAAAAACACGATGCAATATATTGAAACCAATAACCATAGTATGTGTTGTCATTCGTTACAGACTGCTTTAGTTTCATTTTATTTACAGCTTTCCGGTGTTGCCTTTACTTTAATTTTGGTAACAAGCAAATAATTATTTTGTTTTTTGTTCACGCGTCTAAAGTTTATTTTGTTTTGTACAAAATTAGATGTTTTTAAATTAACTTCTTCAATTACTTTTAAATACATTTTCACAAGTGCAGCGGGAAGGATTTCTGTAATCATAGCATTCATCCGGACAGGGTGGAAATCTTTCAAATGGCTATAATAGATTCAATAAACGTAATTTATAAAAAAATTAACGCAATGAAAAAATTTATTAAAATAAAGGTAATGCAATATAACGTACCGCGTGTCTTTCAAATCTTGCATGAATTCCTGGAGAAATCAGTGTTGGCGCATGGTCCAAGTCTATAGTTTCCTCCAAAGGAGCAGTTTTGATAGCTACCGGCAAACATACAAGAAATAGTCCCAAAACAAGCATTTTGCAAGGTTGGGTTACGTCGCTCACAAACGTTTTAATAGCTTATTTCAGATTGACAGAGAAGATAAAAGACAAGGTGAGATTTAAAACGGGTAAAACTTTTCTATTTTTTAAATTGAAAGGAAATTCAATTTGAAGGCGTTTGAGCAAAATTTTTGGTGAAAATGAAAATTGAGATGTGATGTGAGTTTCAAGGGGAAAAAGAACACACTAGGAGAGTTATAATGCTCACGCAAAATGAATAGGTATGACTGACATCACTTAAAACACAGTATACGATCAGTGGGACGAAAACAAGTTTTTTTCCTCGTGGCAATATTTTCATGAAAGGAATCTTTTAATGACTAATCACAAGCAATGCGAAATCCAGCATGAAAAGAGCATGTGAATAATATACCTAAGAAGGTTTTCCTATATACATACATGTAGTATTGTAGATGAGCTGTTTATACAACATTGACAATAACTTTCCAGAGAGTAAAGAAAACAGCAGAACACGAAGCGAGTAATTTTCTACTTACTTGATTAATACGCAATGCTTACGATGACATCAACACGAGTGCTGTATTATTGTGGACTTTGACTTTTCAACCCACTGCAACCATCTACGCTTTACTTTTTAGCATTTTGGAATTTTAATTCATGTAATCATTCTTATTATAGCTTGTCGTCATATTTCTTTAAAATCATTTTCAACACTGTAAGATGTAATTTTCTTACAGTGTAGACACTTGAAATCGCATTTTTTTAACATCATAAAATTAGAGCCAGCATGCAAGTTGTGTGTTATTGTTGTCTGACACAATTTTTAAGTAAATAGGCAATTTTGTAGTCTTTACAAAAATCGTTGTAGCCAGGAATAATGTAACATTTCTTTGAAAGATGAGAAACTCTACAGGAGCTTGGCATGGAAAAATGAAAGTACAAAGCTGGATATTTCTATAGGATGTTCTGTGCATGATCTTGATTCAGAATTGACTGTGAGGTATTCATCTAAATTTAACTTCAATTTCCTTGATTGTAATCGCCAATTAAGTTTGGATGAATTGGCCGTTACAAGAATGAGGTTTAACGTCCAATTAAAGAGTTTTACCGGCTATTTCCATTTTTGCAACTTCCGACAAAGATTTTCCCAAAAGTAATTGATTAAACACGAAGAGTAAAGACAATATTAATCACATCAAGCTAAAGCAATTATGTATTTACTTTTATTGCTACTTGACTTTTAGAAAGTCAGGAAAGAAAGAGGTAAAAACAAAGATGGCGGGGTCATTTCGCATTTCGCAAAAACTTATTATTTTTAAAGTTGTTGAATTCCATGCAACACGTATCCTTTGACTTCCCGGAACAAAAAACCGTACAAGTCAAAATTTAATTTTACATGCAGTCTTATCATAGCAACAACAAATATTACAGAAAAGTGAAAACAGATTAATACGTAAAATTGAAAAATTTAAAGCACTATGAAGTTGTCGAGTCCCTAAATCACTGCTCCATCCATTTGTTGCAATTTTCTTGCATGCAAAATAAAATAAATGACCGATTTCAAGTAAAAAAAACCGGATTGCAAACTAAAATACCAAAGCGTTTCATCATCAGTATACGATGAACAAAATTATTTTTGATTACAAGCAGCTGATGTTAATTAGTAATTACTGTCAGATTTAACGACTGGTTATGTTGCAAATTACATGCTGTTTATATTTGTAGGTGCTTCTGTAGCTGCTCACGTTTGAAAAAGTGAACAAACCACAAACAACTGGAAGGCACTTGAACTCAGACTTCAGCACTTTTAAAACGAATAAATGTTGTATTCCAAAAACGTTTATTATAAATTTTAGACATTCTATATATTTTAGCTGGTCTTTGAAAACTGCAGTTTTCTCGAACCCATAAAAACCAATAAAACTAAGCACTACATAGGCTTTACCTTTATATGTACATATACTTTGCATTATTAGTAACTTACCCAAGAATATTTTCAACATTAACTGAAGATTGAACCAAAGGCTACCTATGTAATGTTGTCTACCTTGCATGTTCAATTCTATTACGCATAATAATCATAAAAGAAGAATGGGACATTATAGATTATTTACACGTGCAATGATCCGTCTTAAGATTTCCCACACGAATACTTTATTTCGATACTATTGGTAATTAAACAAAAACAGCCGGTTTTCGTAACTTGAATGATTGAGTAAACGCAATTGATGAAATTCATAGCAGATTTGAAAAAATTGACATGCACACAAAATCTCCATATTTCTTCAGAAGTCTGCTTGATACTTCTGTCAATCATAGATGAAATTTTACAAGAAAGGCCAATTTAACCATTTATTAATAACTCTTCGTAAGTTTGTTACTGTCTAGCTAGACGGTCTTCCTTTTGTTTTAAATTATTCATACAGTGTACTGCGTTAATATTTTTTAAATTTGTACTCCCTTCTCAGTTTTAGTCGCCTCGTAATTTTTTAATCACCCAAATAATGATTGAGTAAACGCAATTGATGAAATTCATAGCAGATTTGAAAAAATTGACATGCACACAAAATCTCCATATTTCTTTAGAAGTCTGCTTGATACTTCTGTCAATCATTGATGAAAATTTACAAGAAATACAAATTTAACCATTTATTAATAACTCTTCAAAAGTTTGTTACCGTCTAGACGGTCTTTATTTTGTTTTAAATTATTCATACAGTGTACTGCGTTAATATTTTTTAAATTTGTACTCCCTTCTCAGTTTTAGTCGCCTCGTAATTTTTTAATCACCCAAACTACACCAACTATTCTGGAGTTGTATCATTTTATACGCTTGGTTCGTTTGAATTTCTCCTGTGGTAGAATTATCGAAAATAAGTTAGTGTATAATTATTCATTTATTTAATGGGTCAATAAATAAAACTCATATCATAAAACTTTGCTCTTTCCTTTTATTGATTTTGTTTACAATAAACGTAATCCATATAGTTCTAGTGTTCTCCGTTTATTTAATACCACTCCTCTTTTAGTCGTACTAGGAATAAGAAATATTAGAATTCAAGACTTCGTACTAGCAAATTTTGATTAAACCTAAACTATAGCTTTCCTAATTAACAACTGGCTTTTAACTACAAACATCTTTATTATTTTAGTTTGCAATCATTTGTAACGAAAGTAAATCAGAGACCAATATTATGTCGCGCACAGCCTAGTCATTGAAATTGAAAACAATCTACTGATTACGTCTAACACGAAAACTTATACCGAAATATTTTAATTTTATACTTAATTCAGCACATGAATATAAAACAGTTTGATTGGCAGTATACATATTTGCATTTTCTCTCTTCAATTTTCTGTTAACAAGCCCTTCATTTCCAAGTTGTATCCCAAATTGTGTTGGCATTCAGCGTATAATTATTTTTAGTATCAAACATTGAATTACAATATAATCGGGAAGGAGGCTTATAACAGGTAAACAAACTATATTGATAAACTGTTGACTTTTTTACTTCAATCTTACAATCTTGTTGGTTATAAATTATAATTTACCAAAAGGGACATCACCTACTTACATTTCATTTTACATACCAGAAATTTTATTTACCTCTGCTTTTATTGTAAAATTTTGGACGTTGTTTTAGGTAGGTACTTCCTATTTCAGGTAATAATTTTTCGTATCGCTAGTCTAACAGGACAAGGTAAAACAACGTAATAATTTTGAGTGTTTACCGCAGCTCCAAAAATTGTATCATAAAGTAAATACTAGAATCACACCAGAGTGGTATGATATGTATACTAGATTCACATCAAGTTAAAGTTTTAGTAGTAAACAGGTTCTATTGGCGCTTATATGTTATTTCAGTTAGGTGTGTGGTGCATTTACTTTATTACCAATCGGCTGCATTGATTCAATACAGTTTTTGAAAATAATTACTATAATATTCTTATAAAACTTTACGGCTCGCCAAGAAATATAAATCTAAATGAAACTTAGAATCGGAATGGTTTCGCTTAAAATATCTACTTGGAACAAACTGCTTGCTGAGTATCCGCTTGCAGCTAATTCCATGAATTGGCTAACAGGCGGACAATTTTGTTACTGGGATAAAGCCCAAAATACTATTAAACTAGATGAAAGTTTGTACAAGATTGGCCTCCTATTTGGAGCAATGTTTGTTATTCCGGCAATTTATCATGTTCTCACGTTGTTTCAAGACACTGAGACCAATCCTTCTGTCGCAAACAATACTTTTGGTGATGTTGAAAATGAGATGAAGTATGTTGGGATGATTGCCGTAGGTGGTTGCATAGGAGTTTTGTCTTTTTCTAAAGCCTTTGTCTCAACACCTACAATGTTTCAAGATTTTTACAACAAGCTTGTCAATTTGGAAGGCCATCTTTTCATATAAATTTGAAGGTAAGGTCGATTCTATTTAGAAATAAATAATAACTACAACAAAATATTTATCAACAAAACTGTGTTGATAATTTCAGAATCAGTTGATTCGGGACGAGATGTATTACAAAAAGGTATACTACATAGCTTGCATGATTTTACGATTGGGAGGGCAAAGAACGATCGGCCTTGTTATGACTGTAATTGCTGTAATTCTCCCACAAATGCCAATCAACATTTTCTCTTATTTTCCTGGTGCCTTTGTACTAGATTCTGTAACAGCATTACTAAGAATGGCAAAAGCGCCACAAATCATCATCCAACTAGTTACTATTATCTCTGGTATTTGCTGGAAACTTGGTCATGTGGACAACGTACATAAAAATCTCATTTTTGTCAATAATCGAAAAAATTATTGGATCTATAGCCCTTACTGTATTATTACATCAATTTGGTTGTAAAGTGTATAAATTGACAACTTTTAAGAAAAGATATCCCGAAAGGAAAATATCACGTTTATACATAGAGAAATTGACAACTTTTTACAGAGAAATTCAAATTTTGACGTGCATGTTTAATGAATATGAGTCAGATCAGTTGGTTTATTTGTTGTTTTCGTTTGGCATTTCTCAAGTTTTTGCAGTTTTGGGAATTTTTAAAGGAGGACTGTCTTCCAATGTTTGGATTTTGATGTTTTATAACTCTGCCTTGTTTAATCTTATAATTTCAATTTTCTTTCTGTTTGGTTGCTGTGCTCAGGTGCACGACACGTCCAAAAATCTTTTGAATGAGTTGAAAAGAAATTTGGGAGGTAGCCAAAACATTGCTAGGCAAATACTTAAAACATTTCCAATTGTAAAAATTAAATTTGGGAGCACCAACTTTATTGAAAAAATCACTCCTGTAATATTTCAAATGTTTCTGGTACTTCGAATGGTTGATGCGCTATTGCTAACATCAAAACACGGGAAATAAGCAACTTTTGCTGCAGTTCAAATATTATTTCAAATGTAGCTTCCACACTTTATTTCAAAGTATTTATAATATTCAAAAAAGCCTGCCGATAGCTTTTAAAAAATTGCAATTATAACAAAACAACACGAAACTTGCAATATAATCAATAAAATATAATGTTGTTGCGCTGAAGTTTTTGTACCAAAAACCCATTTTTGCATATGTAATAGATGCACAACTTATTTCTTATGCCATTTTAAATAATTAATGTACTATCTCTCTCTATGGTGAGTTTCACGGAGAAACAACAAGGGTTTAGATAAAATACTTTAGATAAATCATCCAACTGGCAAATATTTACACATAGACGGAGAAAACGAGAAAAACAGGTAAAAAAGCATTCAAATTTATCACCAGGAATCTAGCACAATGCTGGAACAATATTTTACTTTCTTCGTATTAGTATATTTGCCTACTACACAATATCATTTTAGCAGATCGTTTAGGTGGTATGTATGTAAATTGATTAGACTGATAGAAAACAGATTAAATATTTGACCAAATAAAATTTTTTTTTGTGCAAATGAGGTTGAAGTTTTGTTAAAAATAAAATATTTACCTAGGTATTCGTCTTTATTAATTTTATTTATATGTTTTGATGCTACAGCTACTTCAATGCATTCTGCATTTTTACAGTTTTTAATATTTTCGGCTTGTGAACATTGAATTTATTTCCTTTCAAAGAGAATACTTTACTAGACAACGATAGTTAATGACTTTGCCGACCTCCTGAATTACTTAGTGGTTTGCCAGAGCTCTAATAGCTTAACAAGAAAAATTTATGAAATATGGGTAAAATAACATATTTTTACGATATATCTTACAACTACACGTTAATCTTATGATAGAATTTTAAAATGAAAACCCAGTACTACATTTTATCTTTATTCTTCAGTGCAGGTTGCAATATTGCTAAAGAAACTTTCTCACAAAGTAAATACGTAGTTCCAATTATTAAGCCAACAAAGAATACATAGAAAGCTCCCGTTAGCTGATCCCCTCTTAAAGGCTGATGACCACTGGATTCACTTAAAAGGGTTTTGAATTTTTTTCTTCCGTGCGTAATATTGACTTTCAAAGAGTTATTGTTTACAAGCCTCCACTTTTGCATGATTCCACATTCTACGCCAACCCGCAACACCAAATCGAAAATCCCCTTGTATGACGACCTTTTTGGATATGCCAGCGCAACTGGGCTTGCTTGGATGGTTTCGTGGAGCAGTAAACGCGATAAAGCCCTAGTTCGGGTGTGTCTATGGATATTAAGTTTACCTGCTGCACTGTTGGTAATGATGCATACATGGTGGAAAATTTCATAACATTTCTTGATGCATTTGAGGGGATTTTTAACAATGACCATGCGTTGAGAAATATTATGAATGGCCCAATGCGCGCTTGTTTGAAAGAACTCTAGATTTGGGCCCTTGCCATGTATACTTATTTGGAAATCCTGTGGAGATGTGAGCGCTAACTCTTCAAACGTTCTGGGTAAATTTTGTGGTATTGCAAACAAGATTGTCGACAATAGTTTGCATCGGTACGCTGTTTGCATTGGTACGGTAAATAGTAACCAGAATCCAACTAGTACCCTAATTACAGTCTCCTTGCTAATTTCCCTTTTGTATTGTTCTAGTAGTAGAACGAATAAATGATAGCTTATTTTGCGAACGCTGTTTTGCATGGTACTTTGTTTCAAAATTAAAGACAACTTAAACGTGAAAGTGGTGACAATTGCCGCAAGGAATATTGTTGCCCAAACTGCAACCTGAAGAGGACGACATATAGAATCCCAAGAGTACTTGGGAAGCGCTTGACTACTGACAAAAGTAATTCCGGTGAATGACAGAGGAGTTGAAAAGTCCACAAACTGGTTTCTTTGAAATGTCTGAACCAACATGTAACCCACATCAGCATCTCCATTAACTAGATCTGCAAGTATGCCTGTCACAGAACCATTTTTAAGTACATTTGTGTCGTATGCGTATCTCAGGATATATTTTGTCGAAAAGTTAAACTTTTGTTTTAAATACAGAATGGGGCTCGCTATTCCTTTGTTTCGTAGGTAATCTTCCGAACGAAAACCACCACTTATTGTCAATACGGTTCCATTTAAACTGGTTAATGAATTTGGAAAAACGATACTTGGTTTTAGACAAGATGTAAATTTCCAGTCGCTTTCGTTGCTGACTGTTATGGTTCTTTTACTACAGCGATGAGAGCATAGAGTATAGATTAATGCTATTTTTGGGATTAAAAGTCATAGCAACTATATTTCTGATATGTCTTATGCTTTTGTGAGCCATCAGGGGCCTTATCAAATTTTTCGAATTCTGATCCAAAATAAAGAAAAAGTAATCACTTGAAGGCCTTGCTAAAAAATTCCAGCTGTCAAGAGTGCAAGTAATAATGTCGACAACATTTTTTTCCAAAGGAGAAGTTATGATTATTATCCACAATGCACATGGAATTCGAAACCGCGCTAATGCCTTCGTTCTTTTCGTGTTACGGCGATCAGTATTCTTTAAAGAAAAATCATTGACGGTTAAATGCCACACTCCATTTGTCGCGTAGTCTGATAAAATATTGGACAGATGCCGTTTGCCCCATTTTTCTTGATAGTTGGTGGAAGTCATCAGTAAAATAGGACATGAATAATATTTTCTTATATGAAACTGATCTCTTAAAAGCAAAAGTAAATGGGAATTTGGTGGTATTTCCCCATTCAAACTTGTTACAAAATTGAAAAATTGAAAAATAAAAAATAAATGAGTTGTTAGCATATCTACAGCTGTCTGACCTTTATTTTTTCCAAAAATATTCCATAGTAAAATAGTACTGACGGTCACGCTTATCACATCTCGATTCGAATGCAGTATCATGGAGCAATTCAATATTATACTAAAAGCTATTATATTCATAACTTTTTTAGTCGTCCGAATTTCTTGTTGAATAGGCTGTCCAATAACACTTGACAAAGTGAAAATAAAATGAGCAATATACTCTCGTGTTTGATAACATGCTGTTTTTGGTGTTTACAAAAAGAAAAATTTGACAAAAATATTTCAAGTTGATAGTTTTCTGTTCGCAACTAGGAATTAATTTGGTAATGGCAAAATAAGTAATTACTATTATTACAAATATTTTAATCCAACTACTCAACCTCTCAAAATAAGCCTTTTAAATTACATAATATATTATTAATAGCATTTGCTATTATACTCCCAATTTTCCCCAAAATTTTATACGATCCTTGAAAGGATCCTTGACTAGTTTTGGATTCAGACTTATATTAAGATATTGAAATGAATTAGAGGACTGATCTAGGACTGGCCAAACGACATTGTCCAAGCTCAACGTGTCCCTACATACAAAAAAGGATACAAGTAATGTGGTTATGTAAATAGGCAAG
>JAANSP010000623.1:0-19705 GCA_036850745.1 Homidia socia | reverse complement strand
CATCAATATTTTCGGATTCAATATTTATCAAAACAATTTTTTCCATGTTCAATCACTAGTCGTGTCAGTAATTCTTGTCGCGTGGATTGGATATAGACTTGCGTATCGGCCATCTCCTACCAAGTCTGCAAGGAAAGGCTACTTGGGGTATTTGTTACCTAGTAAATGGATGTTTCAGGGAAATGTCAGATCGCTCGGTACAATCTGTGTTATCATGGTTTTGGTATGTTGTATTGCTTGGAGTATAATTTCATTGAAAATGGTCTATTACGAAGGATCCAACAAAGGATGGTCGTTTTTGTACGACAGTGTTATTGTTTCCAATGGGTCTATACACCAAATAGAAGATATTAGGAATTCGCTCTATCGATTGGAAAATATAGAGGAAAAGGGTTCGTATCGAAAATTGTTGCAGGGAATTCCATTGATTAAACAAGAAGATCCCATGGATTACCAAGGATTGAAAAAGAATAATGTTGATGACTCATTAAGACATCCTCACAATCCAATCTTCATGGCAAACGTCACATTGTCCAGAGAAACCCCATCCATCATTACTAACAAACACATGTTTGATAGATGGTTCACAGAAATATACTACCCCAACAAAGACTATTGGAACAAATCCATGCATTTTCAACTATTCCAATCCCTTGCTTGGTCTCTGACAACCTCTTCCATTTTCATTAGCATCAGTGCACTTCGACCAATCTTGTACATTTTGAACAATGATCAAGAAATAATGAACAGATCAGCATCAATTGGATTGTTTATATATGGGTTGTTAAGACTCCTTGTATTTCCAACGATTGACTTGCTCAGATGTGATTTTGAAGTACTGGGACTTGGAAAACGATCATACAGAACTGGGGGAATAAGTGACTGGAATTATTTCGTTCCGTACAATGAAATGGTGGAAGAACAACAAAAAATCCATCTCTCGAGAGCTGAAATGTTGGATTCTATTCGACAGGATGATCCAGGGCTATACCATCAAATTATCGATCTCAAAGAACAAATGGCAGAACATCCAAATATGAATTTTGTACAACGAGGATCCAACATTCTACTTCCACCATGGATAGTGGGAATTATCAAGCAATACGTTTCATTTTTGGAAAGAATGGCTATTCTTGTGATTTTGATATTTCTCCTAAGAAAATTAAGACATTACAAAATCCAAGCAAGAGGAAAGAAAACAAATAATACACCCGAAGAACTGATCACAGAACTATTGGAATTTGAAGAACATGGTGCTGGAAACACTTCTTCCGAAATGCAACCAATATTCTCTGCCAGTAGTAGTTATTCGACCGTCTCCCAGTTTGTGGTGGTGCTCGGAACTAATTGCATTATCCTGGCTCTAATTCCACTTTTTCATTTGATGCAACCACATTCCATATTCATCCTTGAGAATCCAATACTACAAGACATTATTGGACAAGTACATTGGACTACTGAAACATTGCTTTTACTGTACGTTATAACATTATTATTACCGCAAGTAACTGGGGCATGTATTCAACCATATGGCTTCGAGGAAATGGAATCAATGTTTTGGAATCCAGAAGAATCAGATATTTATAGCCCATATACCACCAGTTCCGTTTCCACATTGGAATCTCTAGAATATCCTTCTGGATCAGATACTGGATCACGAATTTCGTCCAAAAGGCTGAAATATGAACCGCCATCTGATTATCCATTACCAGAGTGGACTCGCCATCCAATTGACAAGTTGGCACCTCTACAGTCTGAGGAATCCAATCACAATGGTGAAAATAGTACCGCTCAACACAAACCACCTCCATTACTGAGAGCACACATTCCACCGATGCAACTCAAGATATCAATTGATCCTGTTCATGACCCTACGGTACCATTGTATCCAACATGATCAATAAACTGCCAAGGATAAAAAAAGTGATGAATAACCAACCATCCACACCAGGGCAGTTTATATCCAAGAATAATGTAGAAACACTTGGATTTCAGACAAAAACACCAGGGAATATGACATCCCCTGGACCATTGACCATGTCATCTCTTAAACAAGGAGTTCAACGGACTGGAAATGTAGAAAATGAGCCCAAATTCACTATTTTGCAGAACCGGACATTAGAGGAAATAGTTGGAAGATGGACAAAAGATTTGGATGCACATCTAAAACTGTTCCATAAACAAGCCATTCAAATAAACAAGTGGGACAAGATGCTGATAAAACAAGGAGAGGAGCTAACCAAATTGTATGATCAAGTATGTAAAGCCGAAGGAATGCAAAGAGAATTGGACCAAAATTTGGAGTATTTAGAGATACAACAAAAAGAGTTGGAAAAGTTGTGCAGTGATTTGGAATGTGAAATACAAAAGTCTATTACCAATATTTCTCCACAGTTGTATTCGTCCGATGTAATAAGGGAGAAAATGTACACCATGGCCGAATCAATTGGAAAGACATTGGAAAATGCCAATGAAAATGTGAATGAGATGATTGAAAGACTCAATTCCGTGTTGGAGGTTGGACCAGTGGATGATAGATCCAACTTGAACATTATCAAGATCCTAACTGCACACATGGATGCTATTCAATGGGTCGATTCCGAAACCAAAAAACTCCAGTATTGTCTCGATCTTGATACGACCGGCTAATTTACAATAAACCAAATCCACGGTGCGATTCGCGGATAGATGACAACCACATGCCCACAGGTTATACTGCTCAGAGAAGGAACAGATTCGAGTCAGGGAAAGGGACAGTTGTTGTCAAATATTAATGCATGCATGACAATCGTTGATTCGATAAGAACCACACTAGGGCCATATGGGATGGATAAATTGATAGTTGACAGGAATGGTAAAACCACCATATCCAATGATGGAGCGACCATTTTGAAATTGCTAGACATTGTCCACCCAGCTGCTCGGTTGTTAGTAGACATGGCACAGGCACAAGATGCCGAAGTTGGTGATGGGACCACTAGTGTAGTTATTTTGGCAGGAGAGCTTCTTCAACAAGCAAAGTCATTTATCGAGGATGAAATTCCACCAAGAATCATAATTCAAGGGTACAGACAAGCTAGTCAGTTGGCAATAGAAAAAATCGAAGAACTGTCGGTTAGGGTCCATGATCACAATTCATCATCTTTTCGAGACCTGTTGGAAAAGTGTGCATCAACAGCCATGACATCCAAACTGGTGTCATCACAAAAAGATTTCTTTAAGAAAATGGTTGTAGATGCTGTTTTGGCACTGGATGACCAATTGGATGACCAATTGATTGGAATTAAGAAAATAGCTGGAGGTGCATTACAAGATACACAACTTATCCAGGGAGTCGCGTTTAAAAAGACTTTTTCGTATGCAGGGTTTGAACAACAACCCAAAAGGTTTGAAAATCCCGGAATACTTTGCCTCAATATTGAATTGGAGCTCAAATCAGAACGTGACAATGCAGAAATAAGAATCGACAAGGTTGAGGAATACCAAGCCATTGTGGATGCGGAGTGGAGGCTTTTCTATGACAAGTTGGAGAAAATTGTGCATACAGGAGCCGAGATAGTGTTATCTAGATTACCCATTGGAGATCTAGCCACGCAATATTTCGCTGACCGAAACATATTCTGTGCAGGCAGAGTTCCAGTAGAGGATCTAAATCGAGTAATTCAAGCTGTGGGTGGATCGATGCAAACATCCGTAACTGATTTGGGACCAGAACATGTTGGAACCTGTGGCATATTTGAAGAAAAACAAGTAGGTTCCGAAAGATACAACATTTTCACTGGTTGTCCGTTGGCCAAAACAGCCACTTTCTTGTTGCGTGGTGGATCAGAACAATTCATTTCAGAAGTTGAAAGGTCTATTCATGATGCAATATGTGTTGTAAGGAGATTGGTAAAGACAACAAGTGTCGTTGCTGGTGGGGGTGCAGTCGAAATGGAATTGTCTAGAATCATTCGTGATAAAGGCAGAGAGATACCTGGAAAGCAACAGTTGGTCCTATATTCATTTGCCAAGGCACTGGAAATCATTCCAAGACAATTATGCCTAAACGGAGGATTTGATTCCATTGATATTTTGAACCGTTTGAGGAAAGAACACCAGGAGGGAAATATGTGGTTCGGAATAGATTTCCAAGTCCAATCTGTGGCAGATAACATGGAAAAATTTGTATGGGAACCTTCTCTTGTCAAAAGTAATTTGATAAAAGCAGCAACAGAAGCTGCATGTCTAGTGTTATCGGTGGATGAGACTATACGATCACCTCCTAACGAACCACAGTCATAATATTGATGAATAAAATCATGTTCTTCGAGGTAAAAGCAACTTTTTCGGCGTTTCGCTGACAATCACGTCCTCATCAGACTCGGTATCGTTTTTGTATGGCTGAGGATGGTCTGTTTTGGTAGGTGTTTCTGGTACAACCGATTTCACGTTTATCTTTACTGGTTTATGGTTGTTCAACACTTTCCATTTAATTTCCACCTCTTTTCTGGGGTTGTTCCAGGTAGAATGTCCAAGATTTCGATGTTTAACTACCATATAAGAAACTCTGGATGGTGATTCTAAAGACGACCCAAATCCTTGATCGACCGATTGGAACAATCTTTTCTGAACCTTTCTTCGTTGTTGATCGGACACCAACTCTGCTGGATAGTCTTCTAAAAACAACAGGTTCTCAAGATATTTGACATAGACCGGACAATGCACTAAAAATTTGGAAAGAATACGTGAATACGCGGCCAAATCATCTGGTATCATGGCAAAATACAATGCCAATCTTTGTGATAGATCCTCAACAACTTCAATTACCATCGATTTCTGCTCTGTTGCCAATGACCTGCCAATTTTGAGTATTGATATCAATTTCATCTGCATTTCCTTGTATTTCAACTTTTCTATTGATCCATTGTTTTTATCCATCCATTGTCGAATGAATGTCTTTTCTTCTTGTAATAAGCACATGTTCAGTTGTTGTTCTCTTACTTCCCAAGGTTCAAAAACAAAACAGTTTCCGTCCATGAGCTCGCTTCCTGGATCGTTTTCAAGCAAGACATTAACAAATTCATCCGATACCAAATTCCTTTCATCAATGGAAGCATGAAGCTCTTTCCGAAAAAACATTCGAAAACCATTCGCATCTATTAATGGATTATCATTGCCTTCATTTTGCAATGAATCAACTTCATCTATAGTATATTTTTCCCACCTTTCTAATTTTTGTTCCAGAGAACGAATTATAGTTTCGACCAGTGTTGGAGATCCCGGAAAAAGAGTGACAACAAAACAATCGGTTGGAAGAAACGAAAAATTCGACATCTTTTTGCCAGAAATTGGTCGATCCAGAATATAATTCCGGATTTCGATATTTTCCTTCAATATCCTCAACCCAATTCTCTTATCCAAGAACCTAAATAAAATCGAATAGAGTTGCCGACTCGATCCTAGAATCCGACATATAATCAATTCATCTTCTAAATCATTTACCAGGTCAGCAACTTGATCGAATACAATATTGCTAGAATTACTATGTAAAATACAAATATCGTTCGATAACAAGTCCAAAATATGGTCAATTGGAATCAATCCCAAACAAGTTGCATGTCTAATGTCACGCATGTCCGAATCATACAACGGCGATAAGAATATTTCTGTACGATTTCCCATGGATTCTAAAGTAATTGTTTGTGTCTTGCTCATCGTTGATTTATCCATGGATTCACTGCAAGGCAAGAACATGTGATAAACACTGCTTAGAAAATAATCCATGTACAGAACGACTCCTTTTAATAGCTGTAGAATTGATGGTTTTCCTGCACCAAGATTCCTGTATTTTGTTACCCAAATCAAATTTATGGATCTAGAATTTAGTTCTGAAACTACCGAGTCAACTTGATGCTCGAATGCGTCATGTTCATCACAATAAATGTTGTTTGAAAGGATAATCAGATTGTTTTGATTATAGTCATGATCCAAACTGATATTGATCCATGGATAGTCCACAACTGTTTGACTAATATTGAGCAGAACTCCATCAAGATTTGTGGCTCGAGAAGAACTGTCGAACGCATCATTCGTCGAAAATTCTTTTAAATTGTTCAATAAATGATCCATATCAAACATATTGATTGGAAAAAACGATTTGGTCTTGTATCTCAACGGTGGAGGGTTTTTGTTGCTATTAAAGAATCTGTACTCAAATAGTACTGACAAGGTATCCGAATGTTTCATATAATGGAAAAAACACAATATCCGACATACTAATGTCACAAACATTGTCTCGTCATTCAAAATGTTGATGTCAATAAGAAGGAGATTTTGAATATTAGCCATGTCCCGGAGCAACCGTGGTTTGCGAGATGAAATCCGTGGTAAAGAATAGTGACATGGTTGGATCAATGCAAGAATCTGTCTTATCCAAGACCAAACAACTGGCTGTTGAAAACCTTGGAGAACTCGAAATGGCTTCGGAACTGAAAAAATGGGCTGACAAGGAATACGGAATTGCGTGGCATTGTGTTGTCGGAAAAAGCTATGGATCCTTTGTATCCCATGCAGCAAATCACTTTATCTATTTCTATATTGATGATACCGCCATTCTTTTATTCAAAACCAATCAACAATGTTGAATAAATTAAGATTGCTTTTCACACTTGTCCATTGCTGCCTGTTTCTGTGCCAATGATTGAATTATGGAAAGTACAAAAAAGGTAATCATGGCCCCAACAATTACATTCCATAATAGTCCAAACTTACTGCCATGTGTCACTGTCGATCTAGACAAAAGCATCTCTTTCTGTCCATCCATGATTCCTTTCAATAAACCACCCATAAATGGCCAGTATCTATGTAAAAACCCGAGAATGAATTCAAATGTTTCGGGAGAAAAAACAATAATTACAAACAATGATTGAATGGATGCTTTGACAAGTGCCTTTCCAATGAGTGTGGCCAGGAAAAATTTGAAAAATGGAATCATGTAGTATCCACATGTAATTCCAGCAAGATCAAACAGCGGATTGGGTATCGATGCACATAATAGAATTCCACAAAATCCAAGTCGTTCAACTAGATAAAACATTGAAATATTCAATGTCTGCATCCATGTTCTTTTCTCTCTCGGAATTTTCATGGTTTGATTGATTTCGGATACCTCGTTTGTGGTCGTACCCGATTGTGCAGATGCTCTAGCTATAATATATGGCGGAAGCTCCCCCACCGCTGTTCCTGCACCCCATGAAAGAGATTCCTTGAAAATCTTTGTAAAAATACCAACAAGCGAAATATCTTCCACTTTAGCATTCGAACACTGGAATTTAGAGATCCCAAAAGTAGAGAAATCGAGATTGTTGCAAAAATGTGCTGTCGTGGTTGTTTCTGCAATCCATGGACCAAGAAATAAAACGAATGTGTGTGCTCCAGTTCCCAATCCAATCGAAGACAACACGCCCTATATAAACCATCTCAAATACCACCAAAATTGTTCTTCTACTAGTGAGAAATAACCTTCACAAACAGGATTATAAATTTTCAATATCCAAATAGAAATAAGAATACTAGTCGTGACAACAACAAGGGTCAATCGACGGCTAACGATACTACATAATTTTTGCGCCTGGACAAACACGTAGAGCGAGAAATACCATATGACGGACAAAGGACTTTGAAGAAAAGAAATTTCGGGTGACCCGACATGTCCAGGTCCAGAAGCCTTTTCCAAAGTCTTTTTCATGGATATCACGTCTCGTGAATTGCGATTTGGCTGACCCATGTAGTGGAAAGAGGTTGGTTGAACAGGTGATGATGCATTTCAGACTAGAGTATCTTACGCTATGGATGACCTAAAATATGCAAACTGATGGTCTTTTGAGCAGTACCTAACCAATTGTAGATAGCAACATATGGAAAGCCTTTGTTTATGATGAATGCATACATGGCTGGAATTACCGTCCGAGTTATGGGGATAATGCTGCGGCTTTCTGAAACATTAATATTCAATATGATGAGTATGATGACGAGACTGAAAACAATGTTGAAGAACATTTTTATCCATTCATGCTAGCTGATTGTTGGTTTAACAAGGTGAGTAGTTCTAGTCTGTGACGATTCAAAAGACAAGCATATGTCTGATTCAGGATGACACTTGATGTCCGAGACAATGCTGGGCAGATAAACTAATGGTTTTAGTGTGATAGGTTTGTTTAGCAAGGACCACATGATGACTTTGTTCACGACGGTCATATGAAACCATGATTCAAAGGCCTGTTTGGCATGTCTGAAGTCCAGTTTATGGATTTATTGACTTTTTAGATAATTTAGATAAATAATTTATCCCATTCGCCTGTTTCTATCATCTCTTTCACAATATCCAGACCGCCAACAAACTCACCCTTGGCGTAGACTTGAGGATATGTGTTCCAATCGGAGTATGTCTTTAACTCTTTCCTAACCACGTTGTCCTGTAGCACGTCAAAATAATTAAACACAATGTTCCTAGACTCTAATAGTTGAATCAAATTCCTGGTGAATCCGCATTTGGGCGACATTGGATTTCCCTTGATAAATATCATGACGGTGGAACTGTTGATAAGGCTATGGAGTCTTTCGAATAGTTCTGGAGACGTGGAGTTTCTTGGCATGGTGTTGGATTCGACGTCAATAGATTCCCTTTCCACATGAACATTTGAATGCTGAGAAAATATGGTTTCTATCTTTTCAGGATCAAAGCCCTCGATTTTCTCTTGGATTTGACCATGTTTGATAAAAATGACAGTTGGTATAAACTCAATGTTAAATTCATCTAGAATCAGTCCATTTTTGGAATCATCAACATTGATCAAAAAATAGTAAATGTTCCGATTGTCCACAGTATTTTTGGTTTCAGACAGTTTGGAAACAATTGGCTCCAATTCTCTGCAGGCCTCTGTCCACTCCGCATGAAAATATAGAATCAAGAGTGAATCGGTTTGTCTATGGGTGGGAAATAGCTCGATAGATGAGTATTTGGCCATGCAAAAGCAAAAAACGGCCACGTAAATGACAACTCGACACCATGAGAAGAATTGTCCAGATCTCTTGGTTGGATTCAAAACCGCTAGCGGAAAACCATTCCTGGTCTCTTCCCCATCATTGAAAAGAGCGAAATTACTTGCTGAAAATGATCAAACATGGATCACTTTGTCCAAGTCCAATGACCAATCTGTCGATAATATTCAACCAAAGCACAAGGACCTAAGAAAATATATCGAATATCTGATCAAAAACAACCACCTAAAAACCTATTTTCCTATCACAGAGCTGTTTATTCGGTCTTTACCATGTACTTTGATGGAATGTCTAGACTACAAATTATCAGCCGAGTTTGATTTCTATGCTGCTCATTCCCTGTTAGCTCATCAAACCAACAATATAATTTCCGAGAATTGGACTCGAATACATTATTGTCAAATCATCTACAAACTGACTTCATACTGTAGAATTCTGTACAAAAACAATTTGAAAATGGATGTTTCTAGGCTGTGTTCTATTGCTCTCCTGATGAAACAATTGAAATACCGATATACAACTACAGTTCAAAATTCTCGGTCAATACTTCAAAAGATTGTGGAGAGGGATGAATCTCCCAAGTTGTGGATAACAGTTTTTATTGCCGATATGGTGTTGATAGATAAACAACTCTCGCATTTGGTCGTATCTGATGGATGGTACTCTGTCAAACTGGTTTTCTTTCCCGAGTCCAATCCATTTGTTCAGAATCTTGTAGAGAAAATGTGCATATACATTGGACAAAAAATCCATGTTTGTGGTGCTATATTGTGTTCTCCATCATTGGATGGAATCGATATATTGGATGTAGATTGTACTTTGGGCAATTCTAGACCAAAGTCTTTGCATTTGTTGGTCGGAGTTAACAAGATCAAAAGGGCTAGATGGAATGATAAGCTGGGGAAAAGATTTTCATCAATGTTTTTCACTACTCTTTCGTGTATCAAGTCGTTTGGAGATGCTGTTCCACTGATCAAAGTCGTAATGGTAGAAAGATATCCCATCTGTTACCATGTCAAAAAAGAGTATGACCCTGATGATTGTTCAAAAGATCGGATTACACTTTCTGAACGAGAATTCGAGTTGTTCGTGGAATTGATTCTAGACTTGGAGCAGCACAATGAATTTCAACAGTGGTTTTCAACTGCAGTATCCAAATCCGTATCGGTACTGATTAGAGATGTATTGCATAAAGATGGTGTTTGGGCTGTTTTGAGGATGTGGGGTGTAGATTACGATTGTGAAATCCCAAATCCAGGAAGTGTGGTGACCATTTCCAACACCAAACCAGGAAACAAAAAGCAGTGGACAGGATCTATAGTGTATCTAGACTCGACTATGGAAACAACAGTAAGTGAAGAAAAATCAACCAATTTTTCTATAAATTGTAGCATGTTGGTGGCGGATTACAATGCCATATGTACAGCAAGATATCCGTTCTGGAATGTGATTGGAATTTTGATAGGTGTTTCATTAACAGAAAAGACATGCCCAGACCATAAATTATTGGTTTATCCCGGCATGGTTTCCAAATCGTTTATCCAAGAAAGAATTTTTGTCGGTTCTCCATTTTCACCTGATAGATTGGTGGTGATAGAAGTTGAAACTAGACAGTTTATCGTAAATTGCAAGTCTGGCCAATCAAAATACTACCGATCAATTCTAGGAAAAACCAACACAACAGAACATCGGGTCTTGGTATGCAAGAACCTGATGGAGAAAGGGTTTGACAACAACTATAATTGCCATTTGTTTATTTCATCGAAATACTCGACTTTCAAAGGATATTCTATGGGATCAAACCCTTCATTCACCGATCCTATTTTGCAGAATTTGTTTAGAACCATCTGTGCAATGTACAACAAAAATATGGCGAACGAGTGGCAATCCAAAATCGATCAATGGACCTAATTTATTCTTCTCTACAATATCTCATTCAGGTACTGTTGTATTTCTATCTAGGATGGTTCGCGGAAAGATCCATCAATACATAGTTGTGGATGAGCAACCTTCTCATCTAGCTGATTTTGTGCCCATTCGAGCATTTTGATTATATTTATCAATTTAGGTTCCTGGGATTGACATTGGGAGGCCAGAATAGATGAATTGATTTCGCTTGCCGTTTTTTGTCTCTGAGAATTGTCTAATAAATACATTGTTGGGGATTGTGATCCCATTACGAAAAGCATCATGGTTTGTTCGAGTTCGTCTAGAATTTCAGGATTTTGTTCCCCTATTGGGGCCAGTTCTTCCTGAGCAAATTCCAAAGCCTCTATGGTCTTTCCTTCTCGAACCAATTCAATAAATTGTTGTTGTAAAAGTCGGAAATATAGCTTGGGATTTGAATCAAGAATTTCGGGATCGAGATCGTTTACGAGTCCAATGGCAACCGAAATTTCTCCATTTTGAATAGCATGCTTGATTTCAGTTCTTTGAGCAATCGATTCTATATCTGTACATGCTCCAATACCTGTCTCCTCTGCAAACATTTCGGCTACTTCTTTGTACCCTTCTATCACCAGATAGTTCATCACCAATTTATTCAATTCATTTTTGGATAACTGGACTCTGCTCAATCTTTCCATCCATTCTGATCTCGATATTGCTTTCTTCATTTGCGATCTCTACTTGCTTTGAAAAGGAGCTAAAAAAGAATTTGGATTTGAATTTCTTAACCATTCTTTCGGCCGGATCAACTCGAAAATTGTCTCCATATACTAGGAATCTAGTCTTGTTCCATTCCAATCCGAAAACTGCATTTTGTTTTGGAATGTGTATTAATCTATCCCTTTTAGTGATGATGTGAAGCATGTTGGTAGTTTCGTAAATCACAATTCCCCCTAGACCTCGATATGATTTACATTTGGAATCCAGTACTATTACCATGGCACCACTCAAATCAGCTCTAGATATTTTGGATAATGTAGCTTCTCTATTTCCAATGCATTTCATCAAGAGTCCATTCATATATTTAATCCACAAATCATTAAGACCTTGGAATAAGACAAATTTTTGACATTCCGGTGACAAACTGAACGGTGGATGTTTCCTTGTTTTGGAAACAGGGATTCTTTCTGGCTGTCGTTTCTTGGTATTGCACAAATACAATGGTTTGTCCATCAGGTTATTGTCTAATAGTTTAGAACATTGGTCTTTGGACTTCGTTAATATATTTTGTAAATAACCTATTGGAGATGTATCAGCATTCTTGGTCCCACAAATTCCGCCTGGAAGTGGTGTGTATAGGTTGGAATCTGACATTGATCAGAATTAATAATAAAATCAAAAATGATATCAATCAAATGGAATGGAACTTTATACCAGATTGAACTGGATAAGAGTTTGGAGGATCCACTGATGAAATTAAAAACCAAACTCTTGTCAGTAACAGGAGTCCACCCGGAACGACAAAAAATCATGGCCAAGGGACGTCTTATCAAAGACAAGAATGATTTGGAGCGGATCGATTTCCAAGAAACGGTATTTCTACTTATCGGATCTGCCGAAACAATTGCAGAGCCATCCACCTCTCGCGTGAATGTTGTTGAAGAATCCGTGATAACTCGTGTTCCATGTGGGCTTGAAAATCTCGGAAATACGTGTTATCTCAATTCCGCTTTACAATGCATTAAGAGTATTCCCGAAATAGTAGAAATCCTGGTAGAATGCCATCGAGACAACACATCATGTTCCGAATTAGATAATCAACACCGAAAACAATTGTTGATTCAAATGGGTACACTGTACAGCAACATGGCCAGTCATTCATTTATTTCGCCATTTGTTCTTGTCCAACTGTTCAGATTGGTATTTCCGCAATTTAACCAGACGGACGAAAGTGGTACATTTCTCCAGCAAGATGCAGAGGAATGTTATCTTATGCTAATGGAGGTTTTGAAAGAGTGTCCATACTCTCAAAGCAACGTTGTGGAGGGGTTATTGAGCGGAGAGTTTGCGGTAACTGTTCAAAATATAGACGACCCAGAATCGGTCGAAATCCAAAAAGAACAATTTATGAAAATCAATTGTCATATTACTCAGTCTACGAATGATTTGAATGCATCATTGAGGTTTTCGTTGGAGGAGAATTTCGAAAAAGTCGAAAACCAGAAAGTGTGCAGGTACCGTAAATTGTTTCGAATATCACAACTCCCACCATATCTAGTTGTCAATTTTGTACGATTCTTTTGGAAACAGAATGAGAAAGCTAAAGCAAAGATACTGAAAAAAGTATCATTTCCTCATAGTCTTGATTTGTATGAATTCTGCGAATCCAAACTCCAGGGCAATCTCCGGAAAATTAGAGAGCTATCAAACGAGGAAAATGAATTTGGAAATCAGCACAGTGGTGTATACGAACTGCTGGCTGTACTGACCCATACCGGTAGAACAGCAGATGGAGGTCATTACATTGCATGGACAAGGAACGAGGATGGATGGTGGAAATATGACGATGACCGTGTCACCATGGTTCCAGAAGAAGATATTTTGAGACTGGATGGAGGTGGGGAATGGCACGCTGCGTATATGTGTTTTTACAAGGCAGTTTATCAATAAAGTTGGATTTTTATTTTCGAATGAAGATACAGGGCAATGGATATGTCGACCTTCAGAAATTCAAATCCACATACAAGAAGATGGTTGAAAACATTGATCACGGTTTCGTATGCGGAATCGACCAAGAATATATGAAAGAAGTAGAAGAGTCGTGCAAAATCGATGCCGATGCCCAATTCCTAAAGGATTTTGTTGTTGATCCACAGCTTTTAAAATGTGATTCTGATTTTGGTGGATTTGATTCAATCGGCAAATATGCCGATCGAAATTCAGTTGCCGAACTTCCAACACTTGATCTTGAGAATCAAATGAAAGAAATCATAAACCTTTTGAAGACTTCGACTCTTTTGACTGTACAGACATTTTTACAAGCATCACAATCTTCATCACCCGCATATTCCGGAGGTAAAAAAGGTGAAACCGCATTGAATTATGTACTGACATCGCACATTATCCAAGACCTAGATGAGTATGAGGAGCTTGCACCAGATATTTGTCAAGAGGAATTGGTGCTTAATATCAGAGTATGTTCTTTATCCAAACCAACCAAATCCCAAGAATTTCTAGTTTTAGGTAGCAATACATTGGCAGACCTGAGAGATGCCATCTATTGCATTTCAGATAGGATCAATGAGAGAGAAGCTTTGGGATCCATCGATACTTTAGATAAGCAGTCTTCTCAAAAGCTATTGGAAATCAAAGGACCGGCGTTCTTTTTCATTGAAAATGTTTTTTACTGCGACACAAGGCACGAAGCCAGTACTAAATACAGTCAAGATATTATTGACTGGATAGAAAAACAGCGAGGTAAGGCAAATTCCCGGTACAATCCACAAACTACGCACCGTTCGGCCTTGTGTGGGGATTTTGTTATCGATCCTATTGATGGATCATTTCAAAATATGACCATGACAGATACTCGGTGTGATCAATTAACCATTGTTCCGGGACGATCCTATTTGTATACACATTGTGGAAACTGTGAACATATTGTTCAGTTTCTGCGGATACGATTTCTCCATGGGCATGATGAAAGAAATCGAAAAGCCTACCCCTTGACTATTTACCACACCAAAATCCGGAGAAGACGATGTAGATGTTGCGACATTTATTCTGCCAGCTACGTCACTTTTGGAGATAAATTTTCTCCTGAAAATCCGTGTTTCTATTGTGAAAGATGTTATTTGGACTTTCACTATGATTCCAACGGTACATTAGTGTATTCAGACTACAAAGTTTATCAGTATATTCACGAGTAAATAAAAATGGCATGGATGGATCGTGTTGTGACTATGGAAGATGATTTCGTTCGGAATGGATTCCGTGATGGATTTAAACATGGACAGAGTATTGGAATGTCAGAAGGAGAGGACGAAGGGTATTCTCATGGATTGGAGATTGGAAAGAAACTAGGTAAAATATATTCACTTCTTTTATCTACCAAATATTGCTCAAATGTAGTTGGGAAACCGGTCGGTCAGACAATTGAATCCCTTCTCGAATTATTTCGTCGACTCAAATTTGAATATAGCGAAGAGTTTTGTGATCAGGTCGAATCTATCCTGGCCAAATATAGACTTTTTCAGAAACAAACAAACGATCCAGATTCCAGTGATTTTCCAGTACTGGATGATTGGTGATTGTTTTCCATTCAAAATCCCTCATCTTTGGTCATTCGAAGTCTTTCCAAACGTTCTCTAATGGCAACAAGTGATTCAGTTCCCATTTGTTTGGATCCATCGTTGAAACTGGCTGACGTCTCGGATGGTGCGTTAAATCTTTCTCCCTTGCTTTCATAAAACAGCCTTTTGTAATGTTCTAGTCTCTGGCGATAATCCGTGTGTGGTGTATTGCTATTACCATTTTTCATTTTGAACCCCAACATTTTCTGTGTAATATATTTCCTCAGATGTGGTGACTGGGTTTCTATTCTGGTCTGAACACTGGAAACTGTTTCTGGATGCTCATCTTGTAGATTACATAATTCCCTGATTCCTTCATCCAAACACGTTTCATCCGCTATTCGCTTCATGATGATGGCAAGTCGCTGTTGAATTTCTCCCTCTTCCAATAGTCTGGTCTTTGGTTCGTATTGTTCGGTATTTACGAGGGTTTCATTTGTTTTTGATCCAAATCCATCTTCAATCATGTACTTGAGATACCACGTGACCATGCTTTTCTCCCAGTCTTTTCCAAAACAATCTTTGACTATCGACAAAATCAAAGGCCCTACTCTAGATGCAAGTTCATGAAGAATTGTCTTGATCGTTCGAAGAGGCATATCTTGTAACGGACAATTGTTTTTCACCTGTACTTTCCATTGAGAAGGTGTAATCACTAGTAGAAACTTGTGGATATCGGTCAAAAGTCTATTCAAATCAATCGAATGTGTTCCAATTTCCGTACTTAGTGATTTGACTAGCCTCCACAAACATTTCATCAGTAAATCGGTAAACTGGATATGATTTTCCTTTGGCTCTGATCTTCCTACCAATATTAGTGAATATTCCTGTAAAAGTGCCAAAAGGACCGAAAAACATTCAGTAGATGGCGAAATCTCCAGAATTTTGATCATGAGTGTATTTAGAGCCTTGGATCCAACCTGATTCATCACCTTGGTATGTTTAGTATCACATCCTGTTGAATCCACAAGACCACTAATCACCACACTGATCAATTGTTTGAAACTGGAACGATCGATTTGTGCCAAATATTTTTTGTTTACGGGAATGCTAATCATACACATTGCAATGGAATGAACCATACTGACATTCCGTGTCTTTAGTCCCTGTTCCATTCGTACAGTCAATATTTGGACGATTCTAGTCATGTATGCATCTATATCGTATCCTGATTCAAACCGAGATCCAAGCTGTTCAATCCCTTTTAAAAATACTGGCTGAGATTCGGAATTCAAACTTTCCAAAACAGTTTCTATTCCAGTCTTGGTTTCCTGTTTAATCGGATGCGGTGATTTCCTGGTGCTTTTCGGTGTAACCTTTATCGGTGTTTTTCTTTCAGATGTCCCACTTGTCTTTCGAATCTCCCGTTTCAACCTGTCTTGTAATTCCCGTGCATTTCGACAATCTTTGAACGGTTGATCCGGTTCCATTCCAGTTCTACGGATTTCGGCCCTGTACCATTCCAAGACCATGTTAAACACGGCATTTTTAATGCTCCCATCCTTTTCATATGCATATATTTGTGAACATTTGGAAATCAATTTGTTGGGGTTTGTAAATGCCGGACAAATGCTTTCTCCTAGCTCTCTAACCATATGTCTAATCCCATTAAGAATTTCGATTTTGCATTTGGTATTTTTAGTGTCGAGATGGTTTGATAGATGAGCCATAATCAATTTAGATCCTGGGTAAACTCGTACCAACGACTCAAAGATCAATGTCTTGGCCCGATTTCTAATCAATTCTTTGGAATCTCCCAATATTTGCACTATCCAAGGCACCATTAGATGTGCATGTGAATCAGATACACAAATTTCATGCTGGTCGTAGAACATCACTATCCTCTCCAATATTTCCAGTATCTTGTCCATCAAGATATTCTCGTGCCCTAACTGTGTTCCAATGTGGTTAAATAAAGTGTCGACTATTTTTTCAAATTCGATTAACGAAAAAGTCGATTCTAAACGATCCAATTTTTCTTTGATTTCGGATAATTCAATCAACTGATCACTCGGATTATGACTTTCTAAATCATCTTCCTTGTTCTGGACTTTGGTCGGTTCAATAGGGATTGCAGTGTTTCTTCCATTTGAAGGCTCTAAAGGTTTCTTGGATTCATTAGCTAGTCCTCTGATTTTTTCCAATTTCAACTTGTCAATCTTTCCTAACCATCCGAGTTTATTTTCTCCAAATAATCCAACAAGGTTGGACCATGCTCGAAATGATACTTCTCTAACCTCATTGTTTCCATCATCCACTGTCTTGTACAAACTCTTGCACAATTGAGTTTTATCGCTATCTGACATCAATTTCCTAGCATAATTCAATGACCTGTTCAACCATGAAATTGTTTCTACTCGGATCTGTGGGTTTTTATGATTCATCCCATAGATTATGTATTCTAGAAACCTTGAAATAATACCTGTACTGCAAAATATTCCATCCAAACAATTTCCAAGTGCTAAAACAACCGTGGACTTTTTTTCCTTGAGCCTTTCAATGATTTTAGGTGTTACCAGGTCAACATATCCTTCGAAAAACGTTCCAAGTCCTCTTGCTAAACATTCAATGCACTGTGTTGCCAGTATCACCACCTGTATATTAACGTCATCAATTCTTCTGACCAGATTTCCTATTAGTTCTGAATAATTGTCATCGGAAATTCGTTCAACTTTTACAACAGGCAAAAGCGAATCAAGCGCTTCTTTTCTCTCTTTCCAGTTATTCGAAGCTATCATTGTATAAAACGAACTAGGTATCGAATCCAAAATCCCAACAGGTTCCTTTCGTTCATCCTGCATAGTCAAATCGTTGGAAACATCAGACACAATTTCCACCCCTTTACTGGATTCTTGAAATCGGAGACGGCGTTCCGGAACTGGTTTGTTTTCCTTGTCAGATACACACTTGGAAAACACCTGCCGTAATTCTTTGAGTTGAATGGGTTTTAGTGGTTCCAAAAACGGCAAAATCTCATCTCCAATCCACTTATACATTTCCTCGCAGAACGCACCAGCCTCCATTCTTACAACCTTGTCTGGGTGCTGAAATGCTTTAGAAATTTGTTCAAGTAGCTTTGAATGATTTACAAACGAAATTCCAAAGGTTTTTACAAGATCTCTCATCATGGATATGGAAGCTGAAACTAATCTGGGCTGTTTATGATCCAAAAATGAACATAGCTCTTCAAATATCGGATCGGGCTTATCAATAAATACCAATTCTTGTAGTGCTTCAATTGCCTTTTGCTTGGTACTTGTTCTGGACGATCCCAATCCTTTTTCCACAATTGGTACCACCAATTCCCTTTTTACCATTGTTCCCAATCCAGAATGTCGAAGGAACAATAACAGAGCATCATATGCCATATCCAATACAACTACGTTGGTTTCAGCAATCCCTTGCTCTATAATTCCACAATAATTTCTCCATTCTGGATCTCCATCTTCCAACTGATTCCATTTCTTACATAACTCTTCATATCCCATCAATCGGACTTTCCATAGTTTGTGTCTCAGCTTATCCTCCATGCTAATCAACGAATAATCACAATCATCGGTCATATCGGAAATTGTACAATTTTTATTTTGGCCTACGGATGATAAATTAGTATCTAATTGAAATTGTTGAAAAATCGGGTTTCCCAATCCTCTATTTCTTTTCTATACCTGTAAACATGAACATTATGTTCATAGTACGAAATTCCACCTATCCATTTCTTGTTTGGAGATACAACTATGAATGGTACAAAATCGTTCCCTTTTCGCGTGTCTCGGATATTTACAGTATATTTCTGTGAATCTACAGAAGCTAGTCTTATGATTCCATCGTCACATCCAACACATAATATTCCCTTTGAATCAGACAACACATCCATACTCTCGCAATAGTATTCCGATGGAAATTTACCAAGTGGAGATGACCACGATCCTTTCCTGAACACGATCACATTTCCATTTTCAGTATTTGCTGCGAGATATTTCTCATTTCCGACAAGTACAATTCCAATAATTCCATCATCAAAATAGCCAAACAATTGTCTTTTCCTATTCTTTCGCAAATCGTAAACACAAAGAATCCCATCACCACCGCCACTAATCAACACTGGTTCGGATTTATAAGAAACAAGACTCGAGACAAAATCACAATGGTCCTTGTATTGCATCACACTATCCTTTATTCTTTCATCCCATATTCCAACCAGTCCGTTCTCATCCCCAGTAGCTACCGTTGATGAATCTATTCTACACAAGGAACTGAATCCGACCTCGGATTCTCGATGAGTAATATTTCCATTCTCCAAGTTGGTCCAACATATTCTCTTGTCAAGTGAAACCGTGACCAATGTTCTAGAATCGGGACAAAATTCCATTTCTCGGCAGACATCTCTGTGTATTTGGTATTCCCTAACTGTTTCAAGCCTT
>JAANSP010000622.1:0-19709 GCA_036850745.1 Homidia socia | reverse complement strand
TGTCCGGAAAATTTTCTTTTGTCCTGCTTCCTACGTAGCCACCAGCCAATTTAACATTAAAAGGGGAAATGAATGCATTTATCCAAGTATGATGGAGGTGCTGTGTACACATCATACCGTAATAATATGAATAGGTAATACAAAAATATACAATGCAGGTACACAGTTCTTTTAAACCTCTTATACTTTAGCTTACAAACCAACCAAATTTATCATCCAATTTGGTACAAGCAAACAAGTCGTAAGTAACGGATTTGTATGAATTTGTCATTCAGGTAAAAAGCTTTGCATAAGCACTGCTACATGATTTGTTGTTGTTTTTTTACCTTTTGAACATGAAAGAGCAACAAATGCATATCATGCTAATGCACGTTTAATCATTCAAAAAGACGTTATTAATAAAATTTTGTTCCATGTTTTGAAGTACTTTGAATGACTTTCATTTTTTCCATTTACACAAATAACATGTATAAGTTGCTAGAAAATTGGATTTATTGGTAAATATACAGGATTCAATGCGTTTTCATGTCAGATTTCAGCATAATATGGAGCATTGACAAAATATTCTGTGAAAATTGAAGAAGGTACCTCTTCTATTGCCAGCTAAATCATTCCTGAATTATTGTATTATTATTCTGGTCTGACATCAATAATTTTTCCAGCAGTTAAAAAATTCATTTGTTCTTGCATTCGACTAAATATTTACACAGAGAGCAACCTCATTTGATGCTGTCGTAAACTGATCATTGAAATCTGACCATATAAATGCATGCATTACCTATAGCCTTGTAACTCTATTAATTATTGTGTTTCAATGACTTCAGATGAGCACTTTACTGCTATAACTTTAATCATTAAAGTAGTACATTCCTTGTCGTTGTCAACTTTGTTTTTTCTCGTTTCTCTCCTCCAATTTCAATAAAACTTTACCTGACACATTTCATTAAAGTAAAGTGCTGAAAATGTCATGCAGCGACACTTGGTGGGAAAGGAAAAATGTGAGTGAATAACATTCAATCAATTTATAACAAACGTACTCACCGTTTGTGCTGCAACAACGTACGTTTAGCTTCTTTCACCAAACACCTCAAAACATACACAAGGCAAAACAGGAGACAATAACTGAATGAAATGGAGGTTTTTTTTGGTTATGCACACAAAAAAGCTTTTGTAAACAAAAGAGTTAAATATTAAAAGTCATCTCATTTCATTACACTTTTTCTTCTCTTCTACCATTTGTTCAAAGATTAAGGTTTTATGTTTGCGTTTAAGACTATCAGAGCCCATTCACGAGAAATTGAATGTAATCAAGTGCTTCTAGTTTCAACTTGTAGTAACTCTATTACTACTCCCATAAAACTATTAGAAAAAACAATTTCGCACATTAAAGCTGCTTCACCTCAATTGATTACATACGGCTGGAGCTGGAAGAGAAAGAAACCCTTTGGGCACAATGCATACCTAATAAGATGAGCACGAGCAACAAGACAAATAATGCTGAAAGAAAGAGAAAGACTTTTTATTTCGCTTTCTCTCCTCCACCTCTTCTCTTCCAAGCACTAGTAACAAACTGGGAGAGAGATAATTTGTATAAAGTAAAACTAACCCGAACCCCGTCTCTGGTTACTTCATTTCCTTCTTTCCCTATACTTGACTGACTTCTTGTGGGATTTCTTTTTAAAAGGAAAATGAGAGAAGTGAAATTACTTTAGCGAATAAACAAATGAATGGATTTTCTTACACAAATGTTGACTCGGGTTTTGTACGCAGTTGGATAAAAGTTAAAGCAATTTGTTTCTTTGGGAGGCAAAAGTTGATGATGTTTCTATTCTTTTCACTAACTAAGGGAAAGTTTGAGGTGAGAGAAAGGATGCAAGAATTAAAAAAGGCCAGAAATGAAAATGCTTTTAGGAGAAAGAACCAAATTCTTGATGTCACTACTGGTGGTGGTGAGAGAAAAACCGTAAAAGTCTTATTTAATTGATACTACAAAATGTGATGATGATTTTATGTTGATTGTTACACTAGTTTTTCCACTAAGGACAATGCTTAACCAAAAGGTGGCTTTATCAAATTTAACAATTTAAATTTTAACTCCTTTCAAATCATGAAATTTTGATAAATTTACAAAAATGTTTAAAAAATAAAATAAAACATTTTAACTTTTTCGTAAGGTAATGCTTTACACGGAGTTTCATAATTGAGCTCATGTTACAAACACAATCACTATTAATGTATTAAAACCTTTAGATTTACAGAACACTAGTTATTTGCATTCTTTTTATAACGCCGCATAACATATACGAAATCAGGAGCACAACGTGATCAGATCATTTATGTCATTTTATTACGTGCTCTGCATTTGACGATGTAAAAAGTTGATCGCCCATGTAATCTGTTCTTTTTTTTCAGTACAAATACCGCAATCCAGTTTATTTTTTTTCCTTTTCTCTCCAGCAGCAAATGTACTTTTTTAACTTCAACTCTGATTACAATTTGTAGGTGTCATTCAAAGCTTGTTATGTAAGTAAGTGGTATTATGTGATTCTTTAATTTAACCTCTTTTTTGCCTCGCACTAGTCGCACTTCCTTAGACGGACGTGACAAGAACAAAATAAAGACAAAACTTTAATTCGCTCAAGTCTCAAGAGTCCCCACAATAACTACTTTGTCAGATTGACAAATCTCTGGAGAAAAAACCTCAGCTAGTTTTCCAAGAGGAAATGAGAGAAGCAGGCAAATTCANAATTCAGTGCTGGAAAATATAAAAGAATAAAAAATTCAAGAGACTGGAGAGGAGCATCATTCTATAACTAAAATCCATGTAGGTAGGTACTCTACATTTGCATACATCAATCATTCAATTTCTATTGTTTTAGCGTACATTTACACTTGTTTTGATTTGCCTGTTTGTTGAATGCGCATAAAGATGTTGCACACTACCAGAACCAACAAGCAATGATATAAATCCAAAACGGAAAATACATGTCATACAGAGTAGAATTTGTAAACGCAATTTTGCTGCTTTAATCAAGATCGGAGAGAAATAAGTAGTGCGTTATGAAACAAGGTATTAGTTGGAGCAGCACTAGTTTCCATTGTAGATTGTATTACTGTATTTATTTGTTACATCTCAGCTTACAAATAATTATTCTTTACAGTCGAGTCCACAAATCCGTCTATTCAATCACTGTGAGAGAAGAGGAGAAAAGACACTCACAGGCTGAAAAAGAAGAGTGGGTAGCTCTACTAGGTACTGGCAAAGGGAGCTGCTGGTAAATACTTGGAACCAGCAAGTTCTTGTCTACACATACAAGATGATATTATTATATTATGCTGCTGCTGCTACATAACAGATTTTAAATAGGCTTGTCAAGTCATTACAACAAGCTCGATAAAGAATAAGGTTCAAAGAGATTGCGAGATGGTACGTAGTCGTCCCTATTTTCTGGCTAATATCTAGAAATAGGAAAGCCTTTCCAATCAAGCTTGTCTGCTGTGCCATAAAAGCCACCAACCCGAAAATAATCAGTCACTCTGCTGTCTCAAGTATACATACACGTAAATAGTGATTATGATGACGATGATAAAAATGAGTTTGGTGAAACACACAAATTGGTCCATATGCGCGCATAATATTCATTCAGAAAGAGTTTTAATACTGCGAAATGTGTCTCTTTTCAATTATATTGTAGAAGGTAATTCATTACATTTTCAATTATAACGCAAACATAATGACGGTTTAAATATGATGTCTTTTCATTCCAAAAGTTGTACATTTCAACAAAAAGATTGCAATTGGTTGGTAAAATTTTGCAGTATTTTCTTTGAATGTATTCGCAATAGAAAAACAACATATTTTAGCATAGAGTGTAGTTCTATTTTACCAAAAAGATTGCTATTGGTTGGTGAAATTTTGCAGTATTTTCTTTGAATGTATTCGCAATAGAAAAACAACATATTTTAGCATAGAGTGTAGTTGGATATTAATTATTTAATTCCACAGAAAAGGCAAAATTTATTTGCTTATGAATTAAATACCACTTATTTGTAGTAGCAACCCAGAGATTTAATTCACCAATCCATTTTCTATTGGAATGAAAATACTTTTGAAATGAGAAGAAAGGATGAAAGCGGGTAAGAAGATTTTGACAGTCTTACAAAAAGCATGTCAGTAATTAGAGACTTGCGAAACACTCTTAATTAGTTTTTTGTGCATTTAGCATGTCAAGTACTGATGTATATACAAAAAATGTGAACAAGGATGTTGTTAAAAGTTCAAGCTTTTCTGAATGTTTGACAAGCCAGGTCAAAAGGTTGCATAACTTGCCATTAATTTTATACATCTTGTCGCATCGAATCAATCCTCAGCCTGTTTGATTTACTAATGAAAGTGACAAATGATCCTGGCACGGTGTCAGTAATTAGAGACTTGCGAAACACTCTTAATTAGTTTTTTGTGCATTTAGCATGTCAGTACTGATGTATATACAAAAAATGTGAACAAGGATGTTGTTAAAAGTTCAAGCTTTTCTATATGTTTGACAAGCCAGGTCAAAAGGTTGCATAACTTGCCATTAATTTTATATATCTTGTCGCATCGAATCAATCCTCAGCCTGTTTGATTTACTAATGAAAGTGACAAATGATCCTGGCACGGTAGAAAAAAATGGGTAAGCTGCACTTACACAATGCATTAAAACGGAATGTTCTCTTGAGACTAGACAATGCTCTGAATGTGCTACTGTCCCAATCAATCTGTCACACACCCTCTTTTTTCCCTTCCCTCAGTAGTATACACACACACCATAAGGGTAAATGTGACTTTTTTCCTCTTATGAATACAAAAAAATGGATTGAGTTTCATCCGTCACAATAAAAGCATCTTGTATTCAAAAACAGCTTAAAATGTCAATTTTTAAACTAACACATGCTTACTTTTAATAATAATGATGCCACATAATTCGATAATTTTACTGTAATCGATAGTCAGCAACAAGGCAGCCTCATCCCAAAATCCCATTCAAAAGAACATAATGGCAAGTAACAATCAACACTTCTAAATAGCTCGTGTTAAAGAGACAACTTGATACAATACCATATGTTTCGATTGGCCAGAATGCTGCAGAACATATCAATTTCATACTTTTGTCACGGTATGTTTATCAATCGATTGACTTCATTTCGCTTATCATTGGCAATTTGAAACAAAATAAAGTTAACACTTTCAAAAAAATATTGGACTAATGGATTGCATGAAAAAATACTGTAATTATATTGCAAGTTGAGACAACTTGATACAATACCATATGTTTCGATTGGCCAGAATGCTGCAGAACATATCAATTTCATACTTTTGTCACGGTTTGTTTATCAATCGATTGACTTCATTTCGCTTATCATTGGCAATTTGAAACAAAATAAAGTTAACACTTTCAAAAAAATGTTGGACTAATGGATTGCATGAAAAAATACTGTAATTATTTTGCAAGTATGACAAGTGATCATGTGTCATAGTCATCATATCACTCAAACGTATGGTTAAACACAAAAAATGCAAGAGTGCCTGCTTGTATAGAGATGGAGATTACAAAAGTCTGACAATGCCCCAATTTTGACCAAAATAGTTACACGTAAAGTTTATTTTTAATATCCCGTTTTTTGCAATTACAGTTAATTTTCAACCTCAAAAGATATTTAATGAGGGTTTACAGAATATCATATACTGAACATTTTGTTTATTAAATTAAGTTTACTCCGGAAAATCGATTGTATAAGAACTACTTTAATGAAAAGGCAACAGAAAGGATTGCCGCTGCTATTCCGAAAAAAGTCAATTTTAATAGGAAAAGGGGATAGTAAATAAAACAGGTGTGTTGTTGGCCATTCACAAACTTTACAAAGAAAACAATTTTCAATAAATTCTTTTTATGTAATAATTGTATAGAAATACTTGCATATAATATTTAAAGTGACAGTTGACAGCATTTACTTCAATGTATATTCCATTCCATGTTCACGTTCTATTTCCTCTTTAGAAGACAAACATTAAATATTTTTGGCAGCAGCAAATTATATTTATGGAGGAAGCAAACTTGTTTTCTCCTTATCATTCAGCCAGGTACTAACTACATCACGCTTACCAATTCAGTTTATGTCGCTCTTTTTGGAAAACTAACTCACCATGCAGGTGTATTGAATATTATTATGTATGCCAAGCTTTATTCGGAGGAGCAAACAAAAAAAACTAGACAAGAGCTCATTGAAGATAACTTTTGTTCGTTTTGTACAGGCGTACACATTTGATTTATAACTTGTTCCGCTAGGCTGAGCGTGAATGGACGTTTAATCAAATGCTATTTGAGTGGTAGTTGTCTTAAAAAAGGGAGGAGAGCCACCACCGTCTAACCTTTTAATATGATTAAATTACCTCAATAATGCAGTCAACGGAGAAAAGGCAGTTATTCTCTGTATGTAAATGGTCTCTCTCAACTGCACTGCTAACTTGACAATGGCATTTTATGCCCATGGAGCAATGAGTGAGTAGTAGTAAAAATTTCCTCCCTCCCCATCTCTCTCTCTTTATTGTGTGTTTAGTAGGGAAATTGTAAATATATATGCCATTCCATGACATATGACATATTTACGTTTACTCTTAATAATTTGATGCAAGCTTAACACCCTGTCGTTTCAATATTATATTTTACCAATATTACATTTTGTACGCAAAATCATTAGCAGTTACATTTGCCTGCAAAAAGTCCACTTTTTTATACCTTTTCACTCTTGTACCCACACACAAAAGTAAGTTAACCATGAAAGAGCTATGCATAGGCACAGCGTAAGCATGTCACTTTTTTATTATCATCATGATTAGTGCTAAAGAGATTCCTTCCTTTACTCTTCATAAAGCTTTTCCAGAAATTAATCGAGCATCAAAGTAAAAAACGGCTGCCAGGAATCAATCAACCCATCAAATAAAATAGCACACATACATACCTAACTTATCTAAATTTGTCGTACATTTCATATGTCCACAATAATTTTATCTTTTGTAGAAAATAAATATTTATTACCGTAAAATATGACTTCTATTACACCTTTGTTAAATAAATAAAACTATGCATGATGATATTTTTTGGCTAACTTTTCATTTGATTACTATTACTAGCATGCACTCTTATTTAACCAACGCAGAGAAAATAGCACAAGCTAGGAAAAAAGTGTGCTACATGAAAAAAAACTAATAAAGTCATCTTTAATAATGTTATGAAAATGTAAGCAGTAGATAAAGAACACTAAATTCGATACGAGATACTGAATGTCCTTATAAATTGATATAAAGTATAACATGGAGAAAAACAAATTTTCTTAAATGTCATCATCGTCATCACGGGTAATTTAGTTCGGAAGACCGACATGCTTCAAGGAAGAAAGTTTGTACAAACAAGAAAGCGAACCTTATAACAGCAACTCTTGCGATGAAGCATACCTGAACATTTTACATTTCTATATCAAGATAAAAATACGATGATAATGATAATGGCACCAACAAGGGGTTTGACATTATAATATGCAATAACAATGTACCGACTCACCAGTCAATGCTTAGAAAACCCGTGCAAGTATAAACCGAACAAAAGAGCCAAAAATCTGTTTTTTTAATATAAAAACACTGTAACATGATCAAGGAAGCACTATACTATCAAACTGTAAATGAGTAGCATGAAATATAAAGGAAGTAATTTTCTTTATACTTTCCTTTCTGCAATCTATATATCAATCAGCTTCATATTTTTAACATGGTGGTAATAATAAAATACATTTATCCTGCAACTCTACTACTAGAGAGCTATATGCGCATTACTTGTGAGAATTATTCACCGTCCGCATCCTGATTCCTCTGACAATATCCATTAACCTTAGCCACACAGCCGACACTGGCAGTGATGATGATCAACATTATCATGCTCGTTCCTTTTGTGACGTATTATATTTAACAGAGAAAAAGGAGAAAGAAAAATAGGTATGGTGGCACATAATATGCAAGATTCTTTTGGTAAATGAAATTAGATATGACTCGAGGAGAAATGTTTGATTAAGATACATGGGCTTTTGAACACTGATAAAAGTCAGTTTTTATGCCATGCCACGATGCCAGGGTATAGTAGTGAGTATCATAATAACAGGATAGGTATGCTAATAATACTACGCTCGATACCTACATTTTACATGACGCTTTACAAAACTTTCCCTTTTATTTGCTCTTTTGATCATGCATAGTGTTTGCACTGTGAAAAATTAGACGCATTACTCATCATCGTCATCATCATTATACATGAAATATGTCATGAGTCATTACATTCTAACCTACATTTCATTTTGTAAAAGTAATTAAGCGGATTTCCCTCTACAATACTACAAGTGGCATATAGTGAATTATTAGAAAAAGTATAAAAAAATGATTACCTATTTTTTGTTGGTTGATGAAAGCCAGATATTATTTTACTCTCGCGAGTTTAAAAGAACTCTGACGGATGAGCTGCTCCGATGGAGTTTATTTTCACCCTTGCCTCCTTTGTTGCCATTACCGGTGCTATTCACCTGCTGTCTACTGCCATCCTCATCGTCATCAGTGGTTGAAATAATTTCATTGACCCAAAGCCGCTTTCTCTTGCCTGCCTTCTTCCTGTCAGTAGTTGTGCGAATTTCTTCATATTGATCATACGTGGATGCAGTGTCATCTTGATTGTCTGACTCATTGTTATCGTCCATATCATCATCCTCGCCCGAGCTGTAGCAATGGGCTGCAACTACTGTTGTGGCCGCTAAACGCTTCCTCCGTGCAAAGCCAATGTTGTTGTTGTTTGTGATTGTGTTGTTATTATTATGCCCCATGAAATGGCTTGTTGGAGTGCTTGCACCACCAGATCTTCCCAAAGCAGCAGTAGTGCTGGATACCCAAATGGATGAAGTTGAGGAGCATTCCTCCGTTTCCACAGTGGACTCAATGTCTACATTTTCCTCGTCATCGCTTTCACTCTGTTGTGTGCTCAATATTTGAATCTGATGATGTTTGCTGTTGGCATTATTATTGTTGTTGTTGTTACTGCGATGATGATGATTACGATGATGGTGGTGGTGGTGCTTTTCGTTTTCCGTGTTACTTCCAGTACCATGTCCCATTGTACTTTCCAATTGTTTGCCAAGATTGAACGAAGCGGCGGTGGTGGCTCCATTCAGAATGAAATTGTTATTACCGCTGCTGATATGATGATGACCACTGTGAGATATGACTCCCGTTGGTGGTAGCACCAGGTGTTGCACTATTAGATGAGCTGCTTAAGCTGAGATCTTCAGGGAGTGAGGTGTTGGCAGGCGCAACCCCACTTGAATGGCCAAGTGCTAATGCTGCTGCTGCTCCCGCTGTTGCACCTAAGCTGTTTCCATTAATCCAGTTGAAAATGGGATCAACACTGCGGGAGACTGGCTTGAATGCTGATTGATTTTGACGTGCCACCGCTAAATTGACTCAATTTCTCTGGGCTTGTATTTCCTGCCTCGTTGAGAAGTGTGGGACCAAAGGGATGGGAAAAGGGAAAGATTGGTCGACGCAGCCATGGGATTGATAGTGGATGAAATGGCAAGGCTGGAAAGGAGGGAGAGCCTGGTAGTGGACAGGGACGTGGCCCGGGTAAGGGTAAGCCTGGATTCCAGATCGAATCCAGTCTGGATGTTGGACTTAGCAGTGGATTGGTAGCGTGTAAAAGTGAATTCTGAGGTGTTTGATGGAGAAAGGTATTTGCATTTGGAGCATCATGATTATATCCACCTGGCACCGCATTATGCTGTGGGGGTGCTGCTGGTGCGCTAGGTACTGCATTGTTGTTGTTGCTGTTGTTTGAACTAGTTACAGATGAAGATGTTGACTCCTTCTTCGTAGCTTGATGGGAATTCCCTCCTCGTGAATGCCCAGTGGAGTTGGTGTTACTGTTGGAATTTTGATTTTCTCCGTGTGATTGACCCCTTGAACTAGAAGAACTGTTTTTTCCACTGCCACTTCCTGTGTGGTTACCTCCACTTCCATGATGACCTGAGGAATGCGAATGGCGGCCTGTGTGGGACGAGCCACTTGATGACGGTGTTGTGCTAGCAGCCAAGAGACGCTTTCTTGTACCCCCATTAAACATGGCCTTAACATCTTCCCATGCATGGACAATCTGTGCAGTTGCCATATCGGAAACGGAATTTGATGTGGTGTTGTGCTAGCGGCCAAGAGACGCTTTCTTGTACCCCCATTAAACATGGCCTTAACATCTTCCCATGCATGGACAATCTGTGCAGTTGCCATATCGGAAACGGAATTTGATGAGTTTGCCTGAGGAAGTTGGGTTTAGTAATAGAACTCTATGTATGTTTTATAAGCCTTGTCGACCAAATGTAGTGCATTGCGGTCTTTGTATTGGAGCATAATGTGACGGCGATATGCATTTAAGTTCTTTTTTACATTTTGAAATTTTCAGATAAGTTTTTTCAAAAGCTTAAAAAATATTTACCATCATCATAATATATTCTAAAAAATTATTCAAAAAATACTTAAATGCTTCTTACCTCTTCTGGGGGATCCCCACACAACTTCATGTGCCTCCTCCACGAATTAAAGTTGGCAGCATCAGGTTGAACATAACGGGATTCTGGGAGACGATGTGAATGGAAAATGAACTTATGAGGAAGTCGGGTTTAGTAATAGAACTCTATGTATGTTTTATAAGCCTTGTCGATCAAATGTAGTGCATTGCGGTCTTTGTATTGGTGCATAATGTGACGGCGATATGCAAATATTTTTTACATTTTTGAAATCTGTGTATGCATTTTTTTAAAGTTTAAATGTAATTGATTATCAAAATATATTCTACAAACTTAAGTTAAAAAATACTTAAATGCTTACCTCTTCTGGGGGATCCCCACACAACTTCATGTGCCTCCTCCACGAATTAAAGTTGGCAGCATCAGGTTGAACATAACGGGATTCTGGGAGACGATGTGAATGGAAAATAAACTTGTTTGGAGAAAAGAATAACTGACAAAACGAGCACCGAATACATTTGGCCCTTGATGAGTTATACCGGCTTGGGACGAAACTCCCACGGCAGCCCCAACCACACTCATGATACACGTCAAAAGCAAAGTTCTCTGGAAGCTGTAAGGGTGGTTAAAAAGACATTTTTAACAAAAAACATACATTTCTCTTTCTAAATAGTAATAAAAAAATAGATGCACAACACAAACTCTTTTCCTTTTTTACGCGTTGCATACAACTTGTTTTTTATAGAAATGGGGAGACCATGACCTTTTCGTATGAATTTTGCTATTATTATTATTATTATGAACATTGCATTACTTCATGGGTAATAAATCGTTCACATGCTCTCTATACCAATCTTAATGAAATGGAGGATCATGTGTGCTTCATATGAAAAATAACTATTTTCTGCTAAACATAAAAACACGCTCTTTTTACGGCTTTCATTAAATCCCAAAGAAGAGAACATGCCATAAAAAATAAATGGTGCAAGTGGGAGTACATTGAATGCAACAATATTATTATTACAATGTATTATTGTTGTAAATCAGAGATAACACAGGCGTGTGCTCATCTTTCGTCAATCTTTTAATACTAATGATGTGTCAATAAATCATAAAAAATATTTTGCTTTTTATGTTAGTTATAAAAAACTATGAAAACTATTGAAAACGTAAAAAATGCGTGTGTGTGTGGCTCTTTTTATTATTATGAAAAAAGGTTGGCGTCACGCATAAATATTTTGGAATGAATAAATTTTTTTAGCAACTTATAATTTATATAATAATAATGTTAATTGTTATTGTGTACTTACTTGTGGTGGAGCATGATCTCCTAGAAAACTTTTACACAATCGTTCCGCTTCTCTCCGTGTGATCATTCCACAGCGCCTTGAAGTAACCGGCATAGCACCTGCCCTTCGAAGAATTTCCAGTTGAACTGGCGTGCACTGAACACAATTGATTCCAAGAGCGACTCGTCGATTGTGGATCTCATTGTAACTAAAGTCTTTGAGAAGTGTGCTGGAAATCTGTGCCAAACAAAGACGTTCCTTTCCGTCCATAACGAGGGAGACAATGGGCACCCCAAACAGCATGACGGTGCCAACCTGTATAAACGGTTGATTTAAAATCACATGATGTATTACTTATTCTTTTAATCCAGTCTAATTACAGTGGTTATTAGCCATCATTAAAATTGGATTTGACAACAAAATCTTTACCTGGTTTTGTTTCGCCCCTGATGGTGCTCCATCATTATTCGGGCTTTTCCCAGACGTCGGGACTGTTTCATGCGCTTCTTCTTTTGTAGTGCTCATTGGAGACAATGCTTGAATCAAGTGAGGCAGTTAAACTGAGTAAATTGCTGACAGAACTACTGCTGCTTGAGTCGCACATGAATAATGTTTTTTTATTTCACCTCACCGCACTGTTATTTTTAATAATGAAATCTTTAAAAATGGAACATTAACGTTTAAAACTTCACAAATCTCACATTGCCCCGAACGTGTTAAATACCCACCACTTTTTTATAATGCCGTTTTGATCACCATTAAACTACTTTTAGGCTTTGTAGTTAAGATTTCTTGAATATTTTATGGAGAACTGACAAAAATAACGAGTAATTTAGTGTGCGTATTTAATAAGTAGTGAAATTCCACATGTACCAACTCACTTTCCCTCTCCAACATCCAAGTGCAGAGTGTCTCGTTAGCTCTTTCTTCCAGTAAAATAAATTGGAAGGTGACGGTGGTGCGGTGATATTGGTGGTGGTGGTTGAAACGAACAAACTTATGCAAGTGGTGTGCAATGGTTAAATGCTAACCACACGCGACTGACAAAGGAGAAAGCTTATGATCATCATCATCATGATTCTCCTTTTCTAACGAAATTTAAGTAAGAGTAGCAACTTGTCTTTTTCCTGCATACAAGTAACTGGTAGCCCCAGTAAAGCCTTTTCTATTGTTGGTGGTGGTGGCACTGCTTTTGCCATGTTAAAAATGTACATAAGAAAATTCTCCTATTATTCCATATACAAGCGTTAGTTGTGCTTGGATTACCCATGTGGTATGAACAATAGATACATTTAAGGAAAAAAGTTGGACTGCGTTGTGTATTTTGAACTGAACGAGTAGTGCAATGCGGCTGTAGGAAGAGAGAGGGAGAGAGCATTACGTTACGTGAGTCTTGCTTTGGTGGAAGGAAAAGTAAGCTTGTATTAACAATATGCTACTACTCTACTCACTGCTGCTGTTGTCGTAAGGGAGAAAGAAAATCATGAGCAAGACTCCTGGAACCGGGAGGAGTTCAGTAACTAAAGCCACTTCCTCATTTCATGTGGACCACTCTTTAGGGTTCGGGTCGAGTGGCAGCAGCCTCAGAGCTGAACAGCTTGTACACGTACACACATACATACGCCACGGAAAAGCAACTCCTGTGCTCAAACTCTGTACTAAACCATCCAGTCTTTTCGTTTTTACTTCTTGTAGTTACACAACCGCTGCCACTACGCACAACAGCGGCGTTTTGTGTGCTTTCAGATGCGTATCGAAAAGAGGAAGTAATGCTCATGATAATGATAATAGTAATAATATGCAGGTATATGGAATGGGGAGAAAAAGTGAATAACAATGATTTGATGCAATGATGCATTATGCTTTGTATGCACCTGCTGTAAAAAAGAGATAATATGTTTTTGTTAATTTGTTTTTGCTCCTGAGCTTTATAATTTAATTTCGGTTCCGCAATAATTTTACTTGTTTTCGAAAATTTTCGTGAAATTAATTTTTTTGCAATAACCGTTAAAATTAATAATGTATATAGAAAATGCAGAGAAATGCAAGAATGATTTTAAAATATTTTAGTAGGTATGTACGAATTTAGTTTTATTTTTTTCTGGAGACGACTCCCGAGAATTTTTTTCCTGCCATAATAATATTATGATCATCATTTGATAAAATACGAAAAAATGGAAAGTAAAGTATATATAAGTGTACTGACTGACTGAGCCGTGAAACGAAGACAAGCCAACTTAATAAAGAGTAGTAATAATAAAAGTAAACGTGCGAATAAAATGTTCAGTAGTGCTCACGCATGATTTTTGAATACTTTTCATCAACAAACTTTCTTCTTCACTTTTCTTTTTTTTGCAGAAAAACAACGAGGGACAAGAGAAAAAAGCATTTCAAGTATGACTCAGTTTTTGTTTTGAAAGAGCAATTTTTTTAGAATTCATATTGTGCAAATTATTGTTGTATACATAGCTGATTATGCAATGTTGATCAATTATTATTATCATTATGAACGAGTAACATAACTTATCATCTACGATAAGGAAAGTTATAGTTAAAATTTTTAGCGTTCTTATTCTTCCTCCTCCTCTTCTTCTTCTTCCTCTTCCTCCTCCTCCTCTTCTTCCTAAATATTCCATGATGGAAATAAATAAAAACAATAATTTACCATACTACTACGCATTTCATTCAATCATGCTAATTATTAGTTAACGTACCTCCTCTTCTTCCTCCTCTGGTTCTGGTTCGGGTTCTGGTTCAGGCTCAAAGGCAATTTCTTCCTCAGCCGCCTCTACTGCCTATTAAATCACATGAATAAAAATTCAATGTTGATCAATTATTATTATCATTATGAACGAGTAACATAACTTATCATCTACGATAAGGAAAGTTATAGTTAAAATTTTTAGCGTTCTTATTCTTCTTCTTCCTCCTCCTCTTCTTCTTCTTCCTCTTCTTCCTCCTCCTCCTATATATTCCATGATGGAGAAAATAATAAAAACAATAATTAACCATACTATTACGCATTTCATTCAATCCTGCTAATTATTAGTTAACGTACCTCCTCTTCTTCCTCCTCTGGTTCTGGTTCGGGTTCTGGTTCAGGCTCAAAGGCAATTTCCTCCTCAGCCGCCTCTACTGCCTATTAAATCGCATGAGTAATAATAAGAATAATTTTAATATCAAATTATCTTTGATTATTAAAAGGATTGTAATAGAAAAGTGGTGAGAGTTTTATTTTGTTTTCATACGGCCGGTGCTTCTTCTTCTTCAGGAGTTGCTGGGTCGTCCTTCTTCTTTCCAGGTCGCTCACNTGAGGGTTTTATTTAGTTTTCATACGGCCGGTGCTTCTTCTTCTTCAGGAGTTGCTGGGTCGTCCTTCTTCTTTCCAGGTCGCTCACCAAACCACTTGGGAAGGCGGGCTTTAGAAAGCACATTACATGAAATTAATCACTATAATTTTGTGGTGGTGGTAATGTCTTGAATGGCTACTTACTCTTTGGTCTCTTCTTGAATTCGTCCATCCTCTCTTGCCAGACCCTTTCGTTTGCTTCTTTTATAACCTTATCATAACCCTGTTCCAGGTCGCTCACCAAACCACTTGGGAAGGCGGGCTTTAGAAAGCACATTACATGAAATTAATCACTATAATTTTGTGGTGGTGGTAATGTCTTGAATGGGTAGTACTTACTCTTTGGTCTCTTCTTGAATTCGTCCATCCTCTCTTGCCAGACCCTTTCGTTTGCTTCTTTTATAACCTTATCATAACCCTGTAAGCATGCATTTTAGTAACATGGAGTTAGTTAATACTGTAATAATTATTGAGTGTTTTGGAGCAAGTAAGGACATCTAAACACAATAACTTACGCCTTCGAAAAGACCTTTCCTCTCTTCGTATGAGCGGGTATCCACTCGCCTCTCAAATTTGGAAGCAAGGCGGATCTTGGGCTAAAATGCATATAAATTCAGAATTCTCTCTTGCCAGACCCTTTCGTTTGCTTCTTTTATAACCTTATCATAACCCTGTGAGCATCCATTTTGGTAACATGGAGTTAGTAATAATTATTGAGTGTTTTGGAGCAAGTAAGGACAGCTAAACACAATAACTTACGCCTTCGAAAAGACCTTTCCTCTCTTCGTATGAGCGTGTATCCACTCGCCTCTCAAATTTGGAAGCAAGGCGGATCTTGGGCTAAAATGCATATAAATTCAGAATTTTGTTATCATGTCCATTAAGGATTCAAGTAAAATAAAAATGTAAAAAAGCTTGCTTACAGGGTACTTTCCGGTAAGTGCTTCGGGGTTCAGCCCAAGCTTCAAGGCTTTTTGACGGAGCTGTTGTTTTTGTCGCTCTTTCAATTCTTGCAAAAAAGCTTGCTTACAGGGTACTTTCCGGTAAGTGCTTCGGGGTTCAGCCCAAGCTTCAAGGCTTTTTGACGGAGCTGTTGTTTTTGTCGCTCTTTCAATTCTTTCAGCTGTATGGAATAGTAAACATGACATGCTTTAAAATGCCTTTAGAATCAACTGTTTTCTTTTAAAATGGGAATTTTTCCTTTTTAAAACTGGATAGCGTACATCGTAGTCCTGTCGCTTGTTCCTCTCCTCCAAGTCATAGCGTTCAGTTTCTAAAGTCACAATTTGTTCCCACAAGTTGTCAGCCTTTCGCTTAAGCCCGTCCCTACCCCTGATTTCTTCAACGTTCAAGGGTTTGATACGGATGCTAAGGCAAATGGCTTTCTCTTCTGCAAGCTGCTCCTTTGTCTTGCTAAGAGCTTCAGCAGCACCCTCCTGTCCACCAGCTCCGGTACCGTAGCCCCTGCCACCTTGCTGTTTCCTGTTCTCAGCCTCGCGGAGTCGCTTGAGCTGCTCTTCGTGAGCTCGCTTCTTTCTCTCTTCTTCCAGCTTTCTTCGCTTCTCCTGCTCAGCCCTGATGATCAGTTGCCTCAGCTTCTCAGCCTCCTCCTGCTTCTTCCTCTTCAGCTCGGCTTCCTTCTTCTTCTCAATTTCAATTGCCTTCTGACGCTCCATCTCTTCCCTCTTCTTACGCTCATTCAAAGCAATTTCTTGTTGTTCACGAAGAGCCTATAGAAAAATTCCACATTATTTATTACTTTCAATTTTTTTACCAAAACTATATTTCAATATTACATAAAAGTAAACTTACTCGTCGCTTGATTTGACGCTCTTTTAAGGACTTGAGCTCATCCTCCTCCTTATGCTTTTGCTTTCGCCATTCTTCAATGTAGACATTAAGCTGTTCGTCAAGTTCCGACATCTTTTTCTCCTGTCTCTATAAATTTTCATAAAACAAAAAAGACAGATTTATTTCAGATCTACAAAGAGGTTAAAATGAAAATTAACTTTTTTGCTTGCAATTCTTGAAAACTTACTTTGACGAAGTCAGGCTTGACCTCCTCCCTTCATTTTCAGGTGGGAATATAAAGATTGAAACATTGGCACATTATGTATAAACCATACAGAGATTCTTTAAACGTTAGAGAAACTTTCGTATATTATTGTCACATAGTTATTAGCCAATGTCATTATCATCACTTTCCTTTTTAGTGGAATGTCAATCTTAGAATTTATGATAAGTTGCGTTAACAAAAAATGCTTTAGTGCTTGTTCAGTAACAATTATATAAAATAATATGTATTATTTTTTGTTCAAGTGGAAGGTGTGTGATGTGTATTTTTAATAATAATAATAAAATAACATAAAAGTAGCATCTTAAACCTTTTTTAAAAAAATGAATAATTGAATGGTAAAAAATGGGATATTAAGGAAAACCAAAGTTGTATATAAAGCGATAAGCTATTATAGATAGAGGCATATATTTTTTTACTTTAATGAAAAAAATATTATTTATAAACTGACTCATGAGTGCACATAAAAGTTTACGGGGGAAAAACTCAAAGCACTACTTTAATGTAATGCGTTTGCTTTTTGCTACTTTCTTTTTTAAAAGAGAAAAATGGGTTAATATGGGCTTTATCTGGTTGAAGCATAAAAAACTACCTAATTTTTTAGTGAAAGGGCCAGTGTAATTTAAAAACATGTGTTAAAACATATTTCATGCGGATAGTACATGATGACATGCAACATTTATAAACATTGGCAAGCAGATACACAAGCGAGGAAAAACAAAAATAAATACCATATCTTTTACGTACTTTAGAGACGCAGAGGTCCTGTGACGGGACGAAAAAAAGGACAAAATACAACAAAGGACTTCATGAGTTTTACATTTGTGCAAAACAAAAAGTAGAAAAATTCATCTTATGGCAATGTAACATATTTCCAAAAATGTTTTGTCTTTCTCATTCGGGCGATATTTTTGTGCCATGATCGCCCTCCAAGAAAAGTATTTTTTTCGGGTCACGTATTTTTTTCAAAAAAGAAACAAAAAAATTTTGCTCCAATGATGTATTGTTGGATGAATGTAGTATATAGCCGTTCTTAACAATACTGTAAAAGTATTGTTCTTAATAAATACTTTTACAAATATAACTCCAAACTAGAGCGAAAAGCCAAAATTAGCATAACTAGTATGCGATATATATGATGGCTTATTAAAATAATAAATAATAATAATACATACACATACTTCTAAGCACTTATTTTAAATTTATAGATTTTGAAATATAAAACACTTGCTAGCTGAATATTTTCAAAAAACACTGTCAGAAGAAGAAGAAGATTTTTTTTATAAAAAAAATTGAAAAAGGAAAACGAAGCATCATTGCTATACAGATGTACATATTTACATTTTTCAAATGTGTAATGATAACGTGAACGTGTGTCGCTTCTAAAATAGGAAAGTGTCGGGATCTTCCAAAAAAGGTACATGAGCATCTGCATAGTCTTATTTTTGCATTCTGCTTCCAGTAGCAGAGCTAGTTTTTTCATGTGAAAAGACTTTAACAAAAATGTAATAATAATAATGTACTTTAGGATTTTTAAGCTTTCAAAGCCAGGAATATATTATATAAAAAATATCATCGTGACATTATTTTCCACTATAGTCAGTCAGTCTGCATGTAGTAGCAATAACGCACTATAATAATATATATATTTGAACTTATAGACAGACACACGTGAAGTAGTTTCTTTACAAGTTGGACAAGAAATTCACATCACATCATCATCATCAGTGTAGACTAGACGATTTTTCAGTGTATGGTGGTGGTGGTGGCTCGATTCGGTATCTTTCAGGAAAGTATACATAGTGTAAAAAGTAAAAATAAAGAAAAGAAAAAGCTGGTCGTGTGCTGCTTTGCTTTCAGTGCCTAACTATAAATATATAGCGGAACAGAATGAACATAATAGTAATAACGGAGGAAGAAGAAGAAGGCAACGAGAACATCATGAAATCATTGAGATGTGTGTGTATACATAGTATAAATAAACAACTTAAACAAGCATGTACAAATACTGTTGAAGAAGAAACAGAACTTTTTGTGTGTAAAAAAGATCAAAGCTATTTAGCTGAAAATAATGATAATTTTTTCATTATGTATCTAGCTTTTCAAATACTTACGTACAAATACATATGGTACGCATATAAGATGGGTAGGTATCTATTATATAATAGTAATAGTAAATGATATGCATTTCTGTAACTAATCTCTTCTACACAGTTTGTTTTCTACTTGACTTGCTTTGGTATCGTTCATTCAGCCAGTAGTACACCAAAAGTAAATGCTGCGGCTTTAATTGCCTTTCATAGCAAAATAATGAAACAACGGTACAACAACGGCAACTCACGAGAATGACACAAAAAACTAGAATAGGAAGTGTGCCATAAATTCTTACAATAATTTTGGACAGCACAAC
>JAANSP010000621.1:0-19717 GCA_036850745.1 Homidia socia | reverse complement strand
GGCAATTAAGTTCACGAGCTACATGATTAGAAGAGACAGATAACATTGTAAAAAATACCAAACAGTGACACAAGTAGTGGTAGTAAAATTAACCAAAAGGGTTTCTGCTGGTATGTGTATAAAAATAATAATGCATACCTACCTAGGTAAGCTTCTTGAACTTCACGTCGTGTCGTCAGAGAAAAAAAAATACATAAATGTTGATGTCGAGCAATCCATGTATCCGTAAAGCAGTAGTAAAGAGCCAGGTCGGTTGGTCGGTACTTGTGAAACAAATTATTGTTATTACCATATTATTACCATTACAATTACTACTGTTACCTCTTTACCCTATCGTCACCACAATCACCTTTTCTTCTACCTCCGCACAAGGCAACGCGTATACAGTAGGCATGTGTGTGGCGTGTGTCTTGAAAGATTAAAAAAATTAAAATGAAGAAACGATACTCTCATTTCTGTATATCGCTTATGGCAATGATGATAATAGCGATGATGATGACGATCATGGTGAAATATATATGAAGTAGTAGTAGTAGTAGTGCGTTATTGTAAGGAAATAGAATTTATGGCCTTTAAAAATTTTTTAATGGTCTTGTAGCAGCATTGACAGTCACTTTGAAGCTGGCTTTTTATGTTCGTTATTATTAGCTCGTAAAAACGATTTAGGTCAGTAAAAAGAAATCCCCTTGCTGCTGTACTCTTAAGTTTGAAAAATATATGTGTGTACTTAAGTAAGTAATAATAATAATATTGGTATAATTCCTTTAAGCACATATTACGCTGTTGAGCTACGGTCAAGTGAAGGATTTTGCTTTTATGACAAGATTATATGAGTTAATGCGCACATTTTCGAGGGGAAGTCATAAACAGATCTTTTACACAGGTTTCTTTACTCACGACGACACGACGAAAATCAGTGGAAGACATTGTTCTCATATCGGAATGGGTTTTGAAAAGTACTCAATAATAAGTAATGATAATCATAACGATGGATAATATAATAGAAGGAGATAATAAAAGTACACATACATAGCATCAAGTATCAGCTTATAATTTTAGTAGTCCCGTTTAATATTATGGATCTTATTTCTCGTTATTTTCATCAATATCAAACTGGCTGGCAATCAAACTGTCGACACTATTTGTTGCATGATTCACGAGGAAATTATAGTTCAGTTTTGAAGTTAATGGTAAGGATTTGGAAAAATAGACGAATAAAAACAAAGTAAAAATTCAACAACGATTCAAACAATGATGGTTTCAAAACTTTGTATTTTCTTCAGTTTTCAGCCTCCGAAACAAAGGCTCAGCATATAAAGCAGCAGAAAAGAAAGAACGGCTGCTCTAAAAATATCGATGAACTTTTATTTACAAATTTCTTTTTCCCAAAGTTGAAGAAAACTCTTTCTTGCGAACTTGAGAAATTTTCACCTGAGACGAGACAATAAAAAATATAATTTAACTACAGCCTTCTTTTTTAAGCCTCACAATAATACATTGTTTTCCCAAGTACAGTGTATGCAACAAATTTGAATAATATGTGCCTTGTAGATAATTGCTAATTAAAATTATATTATAGCTCAGAGTAACACGTTATCAAAGAAATATCATCATGACTTTGTGAATATAATCCATTTTATCCTAAATAACTTTATAACCGTTTAACGCTGCACTCTTTAATGTACATTTTTATTGCAGCTTTGGTTGGTATTAAAGTTTTAAAAAAGTAAATAAAAATAACACAATAGTCAACCCATAATCGTGTATGCGTGTGTGTGTGTAGTTAATTCTCTGCCAAAAAAACTTTATATATATTTTTTAAAGCCATTGCAAAGGGACATTTTGCTATCTTTATGAAAGGAAGGATGATCATTGGCCACCCATTTAATGAGCCAACTTCCAACCATGTAAAAGTCATAACAAACATAGACATGATGAGATTTAAAATTATTATGATGTACATTACTTTTTTGTAAAAAAATAAATATAAATTTTTTAGTGGATTTTTGGTGGTGATGGTGATCATGTTTTGTAACATGTAACAAGAACGCTAATTGATATTTCATGTTTAATTTTTAAGAAATGAAATGCTTTTAATAAAATGAGCTTGTAAAATTGTACAAATAACCCCAAAAATGTACTACAAAATACCTCTTTTTTATTATTCAAAGCATTTTGAACAGTCATAAAAACCTTTCTCTCCCATCATGAAAACCTTCAGGGAGTTCTTTTTTTAATACCTCTTTTTTATTAGTCAAAGCATTTTGAACAGTCATAAAAACCTTTCTCTCCCATCATGAAAACCTTCAGGGAGTTCTTTTTTAATACTCTGTACCATTTGTTTATCTACCAGATAGAGATAAAAATATATAAAATTTGCTGCTGCTGCAACTGCTGCGTGATCATCAAAATTTACTAATTGCGACGCTAGTTGAAATGAATGAGATATTTTCCGCGATGATAAGTATCCATTTTTATTAGTAGCACTTGTACACTTGTACATTACACTTTTAAATATGACCAGACCACCAGCACACACACACGGGGTTTTTAAAAAAATGTATAAAAATATAATATTCATGTTAAACCTCACACAGTTAAATAATAAACTGCCAATTGTGCTCATTACTATTATTGTTACGAAAATGTACGAAAAAAATTCAATTCAAACAATAATGAGGAACAATTGCTTTGCAAACAAAATCCCTACTACCAGCACCACCAGTAGCAGACATGCTATGTGGAAAGCTTTATTTTTATTATTTCCCCAATGGTCTCATCATCATCGCATTCCACATTTTCAACTACACATTACCTATTTATACGGTACAGGCTCATGGTGTGTGTTATTATTACTATTCGTCGTAATATTCATTAAAGCTAGATAAGAAGGAAATTCGCAGCCAACTTTATCCTTCAATTCCAGTAGTTATTGTTAGGCACAATAGCATTTTTTTACATTTTATTTAGCTATTGTGGTCATGAATGGTCATCATCAAAATATTATGCAGTACTTGAAATTCTGTGGTGGTGTTAGTGGTGGAAAATAAAAAGTAGTTCAGAAAAAAAATCATTTTATTCTCGTTGTACAGCAAAAGAAGACAATAAGGTTCCACCACCAACGCCTAATAACCGTACTCTTATTACGCGTATTTTACAACAATGACTATCTACACAATCACAAAGTGTTCCTAATAGCTCATAAACTGGCATACTAAAATGGAATATATGATGATGCTTCTTCGTGCTCGTACACGCATGCTTAGCCACTTACACTGTACTTGGATTATTGGCGTAAATAGATACATTTTTTTCTTCTTTCTTCACCAATCTCAACAAGATACCTAGCGAAACAGCAGCAGCAGCAGCAATACAGAAGAAAACACATCACATCGCTTTGCAGAAAAAAAGACAGCAGGAGCAGCAGAAGTAAATATAAGTTGATGTTAGTAAAAGAAGTAGAAAGCACAAAACGATTTTTTTTACTGTAAACAAAAGTGTCTAGTAACTTGCCTAAACAAATAAATAAATAATACATAACGTGTACACATGTATATGCGACCAATAAACGCACTTGCTTCATACATCATCATCATGAGGATGATCATCACACTGGCAATAAACTGATGGAAAGAGAGAGAGAAAAAAGATTGTCCAAAAGAGGTATCTTATAAAATCTGGCTGTGACAATGAAGACAAACAGACAGATTCTTACAGCCGTGTGTAGTAACTGTACGTGTACGTATTTTAGAAGAGAGAAGACGAAAAGGAAGAAAACAGGATAGTGGTAAATAACGTATGTACGTACACGTTGTAATAGGCATTAGTGTATATGATGGAGAGAGAAAAGAATAAAATATGCACATACGTCATATTATATGGTTTGGGAAGAGACTCGTAAAAGTGAAATAGATCTGTTACTTTACCAAGTTTATGACCAAATGGGAAATAAACATGATGCGTTCTTGCCACTTAAAATAATATATAAACTGTCTTTTTCGTACTTTCTTTTTCTTCAGCGTTTGTTTTCTTGGATTTTTTGACGAAAGAAAAGAAAAAACAAATGCATAATATGATGTTCGTTTTGTGTTGTTTTTTGGCTTATTTGTTGGTGATTTTAAAAGGAGAATTTTGTTTTTTATAAACACAGCATATTGCGTAGATGGTAGAACACTAAAAGAAAGCATTATGCTGTGGTAAATCTTATCTGGTGGAAATTCATTCGGAAATTCTATGGAACAAATGTGAAGAGTCTCTGAAACCAAGCAAAATTTTTATTGATTGATTGCTGATATTTTTAAACTTAAAAAGGCCACCAATAAAGTCCAAAACTGTACGAAACCTCCACGGTAAATAATTTTATAATCCGTTGGTCTGTCACCAGTGTTCGTGCGCTCAACAAATCTACTGTTCTTTTTTCTTTTTCTTCAAAATCTCAGCATTTTTTTAGCCAACAAACCCAAGCAAACAACAATATACCGCCCATATTTATAATTGAATCATGACAGACGTTTTTTAACACACTTTTTTACGATTACAAAACAAAAGTTTTACCTGCATCTATGAATGAATGACCATATACCTTAACCCTAACCCTGAAGGTCACACTAACAATTCTATTTATATACGACTTCACCTCCATTATTACGTATCGACAGAAAAGCTGCATAAGTTAGAAAAAGTCGTGACAAGCCTTTTTTACAATCGACTTGAACAACAAAAGCTGCATTTATTTATATAGGTGGTGGGTAAAAAAGTATTATTATTATTATTATTATAGAGTAAAACAGTGAATGGCAATGTAAAAATGTTCTATTTTGTACATAAATATTTATATAGTCACGTACAGCATGTCTTGCATGTACATGCGTACACGATGACGACGAGACGACACCATACCTGCTTGCTACACACACTTCCTTTTCCTTTCAATCATCAATCGAGGGATTTCTTATGAGGATGATGATGGAAGCACACATGCAATACCTTATTTTTACACCTTTTATTTAAGGATGCTGCTTATTACAAGGACTAAAGATGTAACCTGGCGTGTATATATATATATTGCACAGTAATTTTTCTACCATTTTTATTATGCTCCTCGTGCATTGCTGCTGGCTGGCTGTCTGATGTATAAAAAAATACAAAGGTTGACATTGACTTTGAAGTGACATTATTGCCCATGCTGTGTTGTTGTGGGTTTACCTTTAAATCAATGAACCATACCGTACGAAACCGGTAAATTTTATTGNAAGTGACATTATTGCCCATGCTGTGTTGTTGTGGGTTTACCTTTAAATCAATGAACCATACCGTACGAAACCGGTAAATTTTATTGGGGCGCTTTTTCTCTCACCTTTCCTTTAGCACCACCACAGAAGACACTTCCCTTCTTCTTAAGCTTATTACTATTATTATAGGGAAAAGGGTTCCTTCTCATCCTTATTGCTTTTGCTTTCTTTATCATCCTGCCATAAAGTTAATATTGTGGACAATTATAATAAAAGCTTGGAGAAATAGCAGAGCAACAGGATACTATACGGAATTGGCTTTAACTCTTCACTTTTTACGGAATACAACGTGACGTAATAAAAAACAGTATCTAACGGGAATTTATTGATGATGCTTTTTTCAGTATCACTTTCGTTGAACTTGACAAAAATCCTATTTTGGCTGGAGGGGATCTGTTGGCTGTTTTATTTTTAGCTAAAAAGCATACCCCATTCTTGATCTGATCATTTTGGTAGAAGCATCGGAAAGAGGATTTCTGCGCACATTAAAGCTTTCTTTAAAAAAATTCACTGACGAGGACAACTTGTCAGAATTAGTTTGTGCACGTGATACTTGATGCACTACAACAAGCCACATTTTCCAAATATATTTTTACACATTATTTGTTTGTGCATTTGATTGCTTTTGGAATCGGAGTCATTTGTGGTTATTAAGCTGCTTGATTATTTACAGTTGTTGAATAGTTAAATTATCATAAGTCATCAAATCGCAGGAAAAGTTTGGCCGTTTTTCTTCTTTTTAATCAAGTAATTATTGTTGCACGATTATGTGCTGTGCAAGTGCAAGAATTTTGTGAAGTTTTTACAGTGAAAAAAAATGTTGATAATTGTTCATAGAACCATACAAAACAAGTGATTAAACTAGCTAAAGGGGATTTTTACAGGAAAGTGGAACTTTTTAACCTGTCTGCAGTTTCAATCTAATGAATGATAATTTGCCGAGGGTAAGTGGCATTCAAGTTGAAATTTTATTACCAATTTATTCATTTTATTTGCAAAAGAGAATTTCCAAAAATCAGCTCAAATATTTAAATTTTTTTGGATTTATCAACTAATGATTGGTTGTATTTTATTATAGAGGCTTATTTTTATTATTGTTATGATAAGTGGTAGCTAGTTTGAAATTTCATATGGTGTACAGAGGGATAAATAGATATACACGTGAGCTTACGGTGTTGATTTTGACCTTTGAATTTGATGGTCGTGGCAGAACGTGATACCTCACAAATTTTAATGAAATCATAAAAAGCCAGAGTAAAGGGTCTAAACAATCAGTAATTTATTGAGCACATGCAGGCATCATTTAAAAGCTACTAAACACATTGCCAGTTATTCTGATTTGCTTAAAGTTACCAAGAGTATTTGTCCACCGAACGTAACCGGAGCTGTTGTAGTAGCATCAGCATCAATTTTCCGTTTTAAGTTTCTTACAATCGAAAAATAATCATCTAAAAAATGCACTCACTCCTACTACCTACTGCCTGCATACTTTAAAAGCAAATTTTCCTCTAAACATTCTTTAGCTGTGAGCGAGCAGCGAGCACTAAAAGCCATTGTAAAGAATATTATCATCATCCATCTAACCGTTGAACAATATTTTTTTGAATACTGAATATGTCGATGAGTAATGACTATCATCAAGTTGGCTAATTAGCTTTCTCAATATGGTTTTGCTCATGTACTCGTCTTTTTTTCCGTGGGCAGTCTTTAATCCTTTTAGCTTTATCCTGATAATATCTCTCTCTCTCTTCTGGCTAGACAATCGTGTGTGCAGCTACAATGTACACAAATTCAACTACTTATTGTTGTTAGTTTTTTAGTAAAAAAATAAATAATAATAAAGGAGCAACACACGCAGCTTTAAATGTGAAGTTTAGACAGAAAGATACGTACACACATATAGTACTGCTACTACGCCATCGCCATCACCATAATCATCATGATCATTATGGTTTTACAACGCATTTCCATTTATGAGCAAAGCAGATTTTTATCATTACATTGAGTGAGTGTAGGGTGTAAAACAATTTGTCGAGGTGATTTTCTGCATTGTAAATTGTTGGCTTTTTTCATTGTGCATTTTTTAAATGAATCATAGAGGAAGAGTTATGATGAGCTAGCCACTACTATATTGACCGTAATGGCGTGTATAGTATATATAGTACAGTGATACATAAATATAGGTGTAGAGCACAATAGTCTACAAATAAAATGCAAATATATTTTACAACAGCAACAATGTTTTTTTCCAAAGTGTAAGAAGCTCTGTTGTTTTTTACTGGTGGATTATTATTGTTATTTGCAGTGAAACAAACCAAGTCTCATTGTCTGTGAAATTATTATTGTTATTATTGTTACTGCCTCGAGAGATTTTCCAAAGTGCCATTTGCATATAGTCATCATACGATGTAAATTGTCAAATTCCCAATACAGAAATATATGGGTTTTTGTGGTACATGATGATATTGAGATACTGCTGCTGCTGCATAAGAATTTGGTCGACTGTGTGTCGATGATTAGCTAATTAGGAAGTTATGACAAGACAAAAAGTTGCCCATAGGGAAAACGCATTTTAATATATGGCGGTTTTCGGCATAAAAACCACCATTTAATTTTAGTTTTTTTCTTGTACAAAATTTTCAAATTTTTCATCATCAATATTGCCACCTATTAGTGAGTTTTTATTGCTTGCAGAACAAAAATTTGAATTTGAAATGGCATTTCATAGCGTGTTTTTTTGCGGTATAACTGCGTTATTTTGCAAAAATGCTTAGTTATGTTTACGATGACACGTAATATATTTTAGCGTTGCTCATCCCACAATAAATGATAATTGCATGAGGTATTTTTTATGCACATGTGCAACTAAAGCTACTACTATTGTAGCAGCACCGTCAACTGAAAGATGATGGTCAGATTTGGCGAAATTTCTGTAAAAAAATATAAATGAATAAATTCTAATCAGAAAGCTTACTGAAAATATTAGCATGGGTAATATTTCAGATTTAAGTTGCATACACTTTTACCTTTTGTCGTTAAAAAGGATGCATTGTTTGTCACATGAAAGCCTAAAAGCTACATTTGTGGTGATGAGTGTGCAATAATGGTATTGTAAATTGTAGTTGTTTGTTATTATCCGACAAAATATGATATGTGTGAAATGTTTATTAAAAAGGATGTATTGTTTGTCACATGAAAGCCTAAAAGCTACATTTGTGGTGATGAGTGTGCAATAATGGTATTGTAAATTGTAGTTGTTTGTTATTATCCGACAAAATATGATATGTGTGAAATGTTTATGATGGCTAGTATTCATTTATAAATAACATTTTAGATAAACCATCTAGGAGCTTTACAGTGCAAAACGCCAAAAAAACATTCAAATTTCATGGATGATAAATAGATGACGTATTATTTTTGTCAATTTTTTTCTGTAAAACTCAATTTGATTGCACTTTCTTAATGTAGGGATAATGCAGAAATTTCACAAAGTATATACATTAGTGCCGTAGTTTATTAGCAATAATTTGTATTATTTATGAAGAAGCAGTTAATTTTCTGTGTGAAAAGTGAGCAAAAATTAGTTAATTTCCGTGTTTACAGTTACTTTTATAGTGCAAGACGCCAAAAAAAACATTGAAATTTCATGGATGATAAATAGATAACGTATCATTTTTGTCAATTTTTTGTGTGAAACTTAACTTGATTCCACTTTCATAATGTAGGGATAATGCAAAATTTTTACAAAGCATATACATTAGTGCCGTAGTTTATTAGCAATAATTTGTATTATTTATGAAGAAGCAGTTAATTTCTGTGTGAAAAGTGAGCAAAAATTAGTTAATTTCCGTGTTTACAGTTACTTCATAAATAAAAGTAAGATTTTTCAATGTATTTACATATAGTTTTTGTTTTGTGATAAATATAAACATTTAGAAATTTGTCCCATCATATTCTAGAACATATTTAATATTTAAATATCCGTATTTCATTAGCCCCAGTGACGTCGAATAATGATTAGTAATGACTTTAACCGTTAAACATATTAGAGAGAGTCTAATATTCCTACGGCTAAACTGATCCACCAAATAGTAAAATAAATCTGGAACGGCGTGTTAAACTACCATAATTCATTTCAACAAAACTAGGAATACGGCTTCATTTTTTGGGTTTAAGACTGATGTCCTGATTTTATCCAAGTAATTTAGCTACTATTTAACTCCTGTCCACGCCTAGAGATACAATTGCCCATTTATTGTCAAAGACAATGTCTTTCTCTTCATTAATTTTTGCTTAATAAAAAAGGGGATAAATAGAAATATAACCCATGCATACTTTATCCTGCTTTTTTACATTGGTATTATCGGTTGGTAGGTCATTAATTTCTTGAAATAGTATTAATTCGTATGATTAATGGCAAACCAATTTTTCTACGAATGTGTTCATGTTTTTCTGATGCTAGTAATGCAAATAGTAATTAAAGTAATTCGCTTGTACAAGTTACTACCTCTATATATTACCCTTTCACTACAAATGACTACAATTTTTGCCTATCATTTAGAGCAAAGAATATTTACAATATTTCTCAAAAGTGGATACAAACATTTTCTGTCATGTAGAATTGTTTATTACAACTTCACCTATAGCAAGTTGCAATTCAAAGAAATTGCTTCTATAAAGCGTTATAAATTCCTCTGGAAAAGCTTTATATCTGTATATTATTAACATATCAATATCATCCTAGCTTTTTCAGCAATGATTTCACAGTTTTTTATGCACTCAGCAGTACTCCTCCAAAAAATGTATGAGTTTGCACAATTGCTGTTGTTATTGTGAATGGTAAATATAGCAGCACCCTCCATTCACAAAATCCAGCTTTAAACGCAACAGCAGCACTCAAAGAGATCATCATGCATGACTGGCAGCAACCATTACGACTTACGACCACATATTGTTTAATCTATTCAGGCGGGATTGAGTATTCCATTGGGATGGGGGTAATATAAAAAAACACAGTATCATTTCATTCTAGTAAAAGAATCTCCATTTCTACTTTGCTTCACACAGTCAGCCAGCACACAAGAATTCATAGGGGGATGGTGCACACCAAGTAGCTAGGATTGGGCACATTTATTCCTCTGTAGAATGTGATGATGATGATCCATTATAATAAAAAGGTATAATATGCAGCCGTTATGCACCGCCATATATAAAATACTGCTTAGGCATTCTGTTATAGTGCATACCTTACTGCGTTATTATTACTATTGCACGTTTTACACAATGGAAAAGCTCTTGTCTGCTGTAACCATACTTTGAGAATGGGCAAGCCCAAAAATACATTGTATACAACTTTTTATGCAAGTTTGTTACATGTACCTTACCTACCTACCCGTGCATAAGCACAATAATGGGCTCCCCATTACACCTTTCGTTATTATTACTATTGCACGTTTTACACAATGGAAAAGCTCTTGTCTGCTGTAACCATACTTTGAGAATGGGCAAGCCCAAAAAACATTGTATACAACTTTCCATACAAGTTTGTTGCATTACCTACCTACCTACCCGTGCATAAGCACAATAATGGGCTCCCCATTACACCTTCATTTTTCTTCAGCAACCAATTCCAGTTTTTTTTCTCTCTTGAGATGCAGCAGTCAGCACAGCACACCAAACAGATTCTTCTGTTGCTTCTATCCATCTATCTGCTGCTGACAGGAGACCTCCAAAAATACATTGTATACAACTTTTTATGCAAGTTTGTTACATGTACCTTACCTACCTACCCGTGCATAAGCACAATAATGGGCTCCCCATTACACCTTTTTTTTCTTCAGCAACCAATTCCAGTTTTTTTCTCTCTTGAGATGCAGCAGTCAGCACAGCACACCAAACAGATTCTTCTGTGTCTTCTATCCATCTATCTGCTGCTGACAGGAGACCAGTTTCTGCAGCAGCAGCAGCCCCATCACTATATCCAGCCTGCTAGTTAATCTACTAGCTCTTTAACTTAAATTGTATTTATGTATGTACCTCCTCTTCTCATTTCGTGCCCGTGTATCTCTTCCATGACTCGAATGTCCACCAAATTACCTATTCTCTTCTTCCTACGCGATCACTAGGATGCATACTTACGCATATTATAATAAATTGCACACACCAGTCGCCATTATCTTGTACACGTTCATTGTTAATGTGCCTCTCCCAGATCTCATTGCTTTACTGTAATCCACCATTCTTTTCAGATTTGAAGAAAGAAAGAACAAATCTTTTTTCTTAAGAAAAAGTCTACAGATTTTATTGAATTTACACAAGAAAGCAAGAATATTGAGTACTACTTTCGCTCTACATTCATTAATTTTCTTTTTTTCTCCAATTGCCACATCTAATGATATTGAATATAATACTCTAGAATGGGAATAAATATTGTTATTATTTTACATGCATTCTTTCAGTAACATTTTTTAGTAAAAAGGAATGATGAACACGTTCTAAAAATTCATTACTATTCTTGGGGAAAAAAGTGTGGGCTGACTTGACTTGGAGGAAGAAAAATAATTCCAACATGTTATTATTGTTACATCTTTTCATAGAGAGAGACGTGTATTGGTATTATTATTACACAGTAAAATACTTTTATGGTGCATATTCACATATCACATCACTGTTCACCGATATTTATACAATAATAAAATAAATACAAGCTTGGATTATTAGTTGTTGTACTTTCCATTATAGAATGCAGTTTGTGTCATGTATGCGATCATGCTGATAATAATGATGATGCCATACAATAATAATAATAGCAGGAGAATATCATTATAATATTATTTGGTGTGGCTCGGTGGTGGAGGATTACCATCTTCATGTTATTGATGCTAATACCTGTACGTAAGCCTCCAGGAAGGAGTCATTTAAGGTGTTTCTTCTTTTTGAAAAAAAACAGTCCACCTATACCATCACCGACATACCTACCTACTATAGGCACCTACCCACCTTAAATTATTATAGCCATGTATATATTCTCCTGTGGTGTGTGTGTGTGCGTATGCATAGGTATTATGATGCCATACAATAATAATAATAGCAGGAGAATATCATTATAATATTATTTGGTGTGGCTCGGTGGTTGAGGATTACCATATCATCTTCATGTTATTGATGCTAATACCTGTACGTAAGCCTCCAGGAAGGAGTCATTTAAGGTGTTTCTTCTTTTTTTTAACAGTCCACCTATACCATCACCTACATACCTAACCTACTATGTATAGGCACCTACCCACCTTAAATTATTATAGCCATGTATATATTCTCTTGTGGTGTGTGTGTGTGCGTATGCATAGGTATACAGACATTTTAATACCTTGATATTATTCTTGTTTTTGTAGCTTAAAGCCAACTAATTCGTAGTTGAGTTCATACTTCATCATCATAATATTACTATCCAAATTTTATCTCGTATTATTATTATTACCAAATTCTGATTGTTATTATTAGTTTTTTTGTTTAACGTCTTCCCTCTCTCTTTCAATCCACCTCACTCACTCACTCAGACAACCAACCTGATTTCTTCCTATTCATTTTTTTCATCCTCCTGATCATCATCATACATAGATTCGTCATTTTCATTTTTTTCGCGTCTTTGGCTACGTACGATTTGTAGGCATGTATGATTATACATTATTATTATTCTTGAGGCTAGAGAAGAAGGGTGGCATAACATTACTTTGTAAGAGGCAGCTGTATAATAATGCATAATACCTGCATTACATCATGATGGCACATCACGCAATAATTTATCTGCATACGCCTTCTCTCTTTCAAAAGCCATGTTTCATTTTTACATTTTTGACATGATATTAAAATCTCGAGTAAAACCTTTTCAAGCCATAATCTTGAATACATTATTATCATTATTATAATCGCTATAATGTACTAAACTCCTGAAGACTCACACAAGAGCACAGCAAACAACAGCAACAGCCCAGGAAAAAAATAAATATGTGAGGCGGTTCAAGCCAAAAACTGGTCGTTCATTGTTGCTGCTCAGTTTTACTTTTTGAAAAGCATCGCCATCAAAAACCACATCAGCAGCAGCAAGCGCAGAAGAACGAACCAAATATATAAGTATAATAATAATATATTAACAATAATAATGAAATTGTTGGTAGGAATTAAAAAGACAGGCCCTGCACTGAATAATGATTTTCATTTTCTTGATATTCTAGTTTCATTACTTTACTCACAGTATTTACCCTTGATCCGTCGTCGTCGTCGTCGTTCTTTCTTGACCATAATAAGAAGAAGCATGTTCACAAGAAAAAGCAGCAACATGTTTTTAGGGAGGGTTTGACTCGCAGGAGATAAATGAGTAGAGGTACAAGTTGAAAAACTTTATATTTTTTCTTTCTTTTTTAAATTGGCTTTTTACAGCAAACGATAGTAGTTTAGATAATTGTATTTATGAAACGTAAGTACATAATATATGAACATAAAAAGGTGGAAAGAGATGACCACTTCGTGTTGGCTGGAATGTTCAACTTCTCTCATCTGCATAATAATCATCAAATTCTGTTTAGAGATTAAATTGGTATTCATTGCCATTATTGCAATGCTTAAATTAAGCTTCCCCCTCTCTTCTCTCTCGTCTTTCTCCTTCTTCTTCTTCTTTTCTTCGCCATCATTCTGAGCTGACTTGGACTTGACATTTTTTTCTGCTTATTATTATTACTGCAGCAGCATCAGTCTGCAGTAAACGTAATCATAATGATAATATGTAATTCTATCTATCATCCAATAGTAAAAAAATGGTGATGGCAATATATACAATAAAATGTAATCATTTTTTTCTCCTCTTCTTCTTCTTTTTCATCTTCACAGTCGTTCATCTTCTTTTTTCAAGCTGGTTCTCTGAGGTATAAAATGTTGGAGCAGAGTATTACTTGTGGTGGTGGTGGTTGGTGCGGTGATGACTATAACTTTACCAAACACGCATTATAATAATGTATATGTAATGCATGTAATGATAATATACTTGTGTTATGAAACTCAATAAGAATTTATTGGTTAAATCCACTAAAGGTGATGCATAATGACCAAAAGAAATCGTAAGGCAAAATGCTTGTTCATGATGATGATGACGATGTATGGTGATGTTCATCATAATAATCATTTTTATTCGTGCGTTTTTGATACATGTTTGTCATGATTCATGGATGAATGCGAATACATCATCATGATGAAGAAAAAGAAGAAGAAGAATGTTTAATACACAATTTTTCTTTTACTTTGATATGCAATCGAAACGAACGAAAAAAACAGTTTGGTAGACAGACATGTCCTGGTTGGTTGGCTGCATGAATCATATATGTCATGGAACTTGAAAAGTTGCTGCTATGGTCGTCGTCGTCGTTTTGTGGGAAAAGGAATAATATGTCAAAGTTATAGTCGCGTCTCCTTTTCTTTTGCTGCTGCCTATATACCCGTCTGTATAGGTAGAGGTGTGATCATCATCATCATCAGATCAGTTCACACAAATCCCATACAATATTTTTATTTAATAGAAGAGATCATATAATATCACATTATACAAAAATGCTTTATAGACTTAAGCATTAAAGACTTACAAAACTAATTCTAATGTTTCACCATAGTCGTTTTTATTATTACGTTATTGAAATAAAAAAACAGTTTGGTAGACAGACATGTCCTGGTTGGTTGGCTGCATGAATCATGTATGTCATGGAACTTGAAAAGTTGCTGCTGTGGTCGTCGTCGTCGTTTTGTGGGAAAAGGAATAATATGTCAAAGTTATAGTCGCGTCTCCTCTTCTTTTGCTGCTGATGCTGCTGTCTATATACCCGTCTGTATAGGTAGAGGTGTGATCATCATCATCAGATTAGTACACACAACTCCCATACAATGTTTTTATTTAATAGAAGAGAGCATACAAATATCACATACAAAAATGTTTTATAGACTTAAATAGAGGAAAGAAAAGCATTAAAGACTTACAAAACTAATTCTAATGTTCCACTGTAGTCGTTTTTATTATTACGTTATTGAAATGACCCTACTCTAGACTTTCTTTACTTGTTCTTCTGTGCTCCTCTACAGCACGGCACTGCTGCTGCAAAAGCAAAGCAGTAAGTCTGTTTGTTCGTGTCCATATCCACATAAAAAAGCACAAAAGTGTTTGCTAATGTTTTTTCATACACACATTATTACTTTTCTTGTTGTACCAGCAGCATTACATCAACAGAAACAACTTTTTCTCTGAAAATGAATAAAAGGTGTACTCATCATCATCATGGTTGTGTTGTGGTCGTCGTCGTTAGATGCATATATATTTCTAATGGGAAATACACACATATTTCTTTTTTATTTTTTTGTGTTGTTATGTATTATGCATATCTCTACTTGTAATCTCTCATCTCTCTCCCTTGTCATGCACTTGAGTGAATTATTGACTGTTTCTTCCAGCTAACTCTCCAAATAGAGAACAAAAATTATAATTTAGTCGATGGATGGACGATGATCACCCAGTGAAGGGGAAAAAAGAAAAAAAGGCTGTTTTTTTCTTCTTTTCAATCTTGGTTAGTTCATTTCAAAATGCATCATCATCATCATTATATATAGGAAGGAGGGACATGCATCATGCGGTATTCCTTCACATATTTAATACGTGGATATTAACTATTATTATTATTACGAGTACATTTTTTCCCGTATGAAATGTACTTTTAAATTGTGAGTGGTTTTTTCTCACTACCAACTAAGCAGGGAATCATCATCACAGCCGCCACCAATTTTTATGGACCTTTAAGGCATCTACAATTCAGACGGAGATGAAGTGGATAGCTAATTTTCATTAAAAATGGGCGGATTATTATTACCTTCTTCATAGTTGTCTGCCTGTCTGTGAATATATGAATATAAGCGTATACAGACACTACACATACTTTGTATAAAAATGACCATCATGATGATGATAATTCTCCTTTCTCTGTGATGTGATGCCTGCTGCCTCCTGCATACTTTTGTTCCTCTTGGTCTTAACTAGAAAAAAAGTGGAAGAATGGAGGAGAGGCATCAGCAGCAGCAGCCTCTTTGTTTTCTACTTAGCTTGCCTTTAGGTATTTTAATAACAACTTGTAATTTTCACGGTGTGTGACCTCATACATATTTTTCTCATTTGCAGAGCTATAGGCAGCCAACAAAAAATGTATACATGAATGCCTACATAAAAACAAACAAACAGGTATAGCAGTCGTTATTATTATTATTTTCATTATTTCTTTTCTACTTAGCTTGCCTTTAGGTATTTTAATAACAACTTGTAATTTTCACGGTGTGTGACCTCATACATATTTTTCTCATTTGCAGAGCTATAGGCAGCCAACAAAAAATATATATATACATGAATGCCTACATAAAAACAAACAAACAGGTATAGCAGTCGTTATTATTATTTTTTTTATTATAAAGTTCATAGTTTTGGTAATATAGTGTCGTTGTGATGTTTGTACGGAATTAAGTCACATGAAGTCATGTCTAGTCAAACATTACACTTTAAATAATGTGGACGATGATGACGATGATGATTTATAGTGTCGTTGGGATGTTTGTACGGAATTAAGTCACATGAAGTCATGTCTAGTCAAACATTACACTTTAAATAATGTGGACGATGATGACGATGATGATGGTGCTTGGTAAGTATTATTTTTATTAAGGAGAGAAGAAAAGAGAAGAAACCATTTTGAAAGTGGAAAAAGTCAAGAGAAGAAACAGACAGAGCTCTACATACCCACAGTTGAGTCCATCTGCAGTAATTGCACTAATAACAATAAATTGCTAACTTGATTTTTCGCTAAGAGCCTGATAACGATGCGAGCAAGTGATCCGACTAAATAAATGAGCCAGTTGGAAGGAAAATAATCACCAGCAATAAATACTAATGATTCTTATTGGTCTGGTTTATACAAGACCATGTCTCTACTACTCCACTACCTACTCTTGTTCTTCTGCTTCTTTGCAAAAAATGTAGTTGGGTAATTGTAGAAAACTAGGAAGGATTAAAAAAATCATCACTGGAAAACTTGTGCTTAAAAATCCAATAAATAAGTAGCATTCAACTAAAACCGCCATTAAACCGCCATCATCATCATCATCTATGCACAGTTCAATTCACCACATTATTTCGTAGCTAGGTATTTATTTATATTTTTCTTGTACACATTTAGAATTACTTGAAAAAGTAGTAGAGTGGTCTAGTCTGTACAGAGCACAGTGCTAGTCTTTGTTGCTATTCCTGAGATGGATATTATTATTATGTTGCCTATATTATTGTCGAGCGCAAGTTAATAAGCCCGCTTTGCATTCTCCACACACTGTCAGCTCTTTTGTCGGCGCAATAATTTTTCCACGGCCCATCATCATAATGATGCTGGGGAATACATTATAATTACGAGGATTCTCATAAAGCTGAATTAAAGCTGTGTGGAGTAGGTAAGGAAGGCTCTGCTCACATTTTCTTGAAAAATAGTAGTAGTTATGCTGCCCATTTACAATACAATGTTCAGCCGTATAAGCAGTAAAAAAGGCATTATGTAGCTGTGACCGTGTATATAATAATATTAAAGTCTTATATTTTCCATATTCATAATAATAATGGGTTGTAAGAAACCACTGTCTGAACATTATATATTTATATAAGCAGTGAGCACAGCAGTAGGCCAAAGTCATCATCATCATCATCGTCCTCCTCCTCGTCATTCTCATAAGTTTCCAAAAAAAGATGCCAGGCAGAGAGACCAGCGAGAAAAAAGGCTTCTTTTTCCACTGTAATAATAACAAGGATAAGGCATCATCATCATCGTCGTCAACATATCAAAAATAGGTTTGTTCATGCTGAAAATTCATCATGATTATCATCGTCATCATATTATGCCAAGCCCATATATGTGTGTCGTTCATGCTGTTGAATATTATAATAATAATAATATGAAAATATGTTGCTTCAAAGTACTATATAATAACATTACAGCATCATCATATTAAAATGCATAAAATAATCCTGTGCTGCTGCTGATTACAACATAACTTCTTATTCATATCGTTATCATTTTATTGTTATTGTTATTACAGCCATAATAATCATTGTTGTCTACCTGACATTACATCAAGTACGCAGTTATCTGTATGTATAGTGGTTATTATTATTATTTTTATAGATGATTTTTTTGATAAAAAGATTTTTCAGCTTTTCAAGTACCACTCTCAAAACTCAACCATGTCTTTTTCTGTAGAGAATGCAGCTCTCCTTCTTCTTCTTTAGGACAAGACACCTTGCTTATTTTTTACCCTCCATGAAGAGGAGAATAATCAAAAAAATATTAGGAAAAAAATATATTATATGTATTATTGTACGCTTAATTCAACCATTCCAGCCAAGCCTTTTTTTATTCTCTTGGTGAAAAAAAACACATTCCTTCTTTTTTGGTTTCATCTTTGCATTATGTGGGCATTAAAAATTTTTCAAGTACCACTCTCAAAACTCAACCATGTCTTTTTCTGTAGAGAATGCAGCTCTCCTTCTTCTTCTTTAGGACAAGACACCTTGCTTATATTTTTTACCCTCCATGAAGAGGAGAATAATCAAAAAAATATTAGGAAAAAAATATATTATATGTATTATTATTGTACGCTTAATTCAACCATTCCAGCCAAGCCTTTTTTATTCTCTTGGTGAAAAAACACATTCCTTCTTTTTTGGTTTCATCTTTGCATTATGTGGGCATTAAAAATATTATACCATACCTGTTGTGCTCATATAGTGTAGATTCTCAGACCTATAGACAACATTAAATCATAATGTTACAACCCGTAAAGTATACACTTAAAAGAGCCATGCATCTATTCTATTATTCTTTCAAGGGAGGATGATTAATTTATGACTTTCTGGAATGAAAAAGAGAATAAAAAATATGTTCAATGAGTTTCGTAAATGACGATATATTATTATTATGCGATGCATGCGGGGTAAAGAGGAATAATAAATGCAATGAAAATTGTGAATGCATAGCTGTAGTGAGTACAATAATAATAATTATTATTATTACCATTTGTTAGTACTGCTTGTATCTCTGCTCGTCTGGCAGCAAGTGAATCCGGTTTCGTTTCTTGAAATTCATGAGGACGAAGAAAGGGTAGGATGATGATGACGATGATGATGGCAAATGAGGTAGAATGTTTCATTGCTGTTGTGGGTATTGATACTAGCCACAGTTGATGTATGCAGTACACCTGTATAATTACATGGGTAATGATATGGTGTTGGTGTTGGTATGATGCTACTACTAAATAGACATTGTGTCCTTGGTAGGGCTATCAAGGACTATGCTCAAGGGCCCTTGTAACAT
>JAANSP010000620.1:0-19718 GCA_036850745.1 Homidia socia | reverse complement strand
TTAAAAAATGAATTTGCCTGAATTCAACAAGCCAACACTTTACACAAGATGATTACAAGATTTCAATACAGTTAATCATAATAGAAAAACCATAGTTTTTAGAATGATGCACTTTCTTCACTCAATCGGTTGGCATCATTGCATTCACTCTGCCTGCCAATGCCAGTACCTACTCTACTACTACGATTCTCTGCTCGCTCACTCTTGAGCATTTTTTCACTACTTGAGCGAGAGTAAACGCGTGATGAATAAAAGTTATGATTTTGATTCTCTTCTGGTTAATACAATGAATAATATTATATATATTCAAGTTTGTTTGTGCGTATGTACATATTATGATGGCAGTAATAGTAATAATAATAATAATGAAACGGATAAAAAATTGACTCTATGCTGCTTATAATCTATAAACTAGAATTCAATCCACATTGAGAAAAAAAGCACTATCATCATCACATCAAAAATATATACGTGTACACACAAAGTACACACGTTTGGAAAACAGGTGAAAAAGTAAACCAAGAAGAAGATGTGGACGAAGAAGAAGAAAAAACGAACTTGTTGAATGAGTATTTTTTTCTTCGTTGACCAAATAATATTCTGATTGCTGTAGAAAGTAAAAAGGATCTATAAAGGCATTTCGATAAAGGTAACAAGACAAGGATCAGCTCCTCGAAGCGTATATATTTTATATATTGGTTTGCTCACTCGTATACACATATATAGGCATGCCATATTATTATTATTATTACATAAAGGTCTGTCTGTCTCTCCCTCTCACTTTTTGATCCTTCTGATGAGATTCTTGTTAGTTATGTGATTGGAGGTAAATAAGGAAAAAAGTATATATGTAAGAAAAAGGGTACCTATTACTTTTCTCGCGTCTTCCTACATAATTCCATGAAGGAATCACGAAGAGGATGATGATGATGACGACGGCGTAAAATGCTCATCATGATGATGAGAGTATATTTTTCCAAGACGAGCAGGAGGAGGAGGATGATGATGTTGCATTGTGTGTTTGCCTACTGTTGTTAGTTGTGAGTGTTACGCTGGATATTATATTATTAAGAGAGAGAGAGAGGTTCACTTTTTGCCTTTCTGATTGTAAATGTGTTCTCTCTCACCCCCTCTCTGTAATATAAGGACGGATAGCTGTGTATTAAATCAGAGATTATTATGATTCAAGGTGATGTAATGCTTGGTCTAAGTATATTAGCGTCACAAGGATCTAATATACATTATCGACCCGGCTGAAAAATCGTGACAACATCGCCTGGAGCCAACGAAAGGAGCATCATCGTCATCATCATCATGATCATCTTGAACATCATCAACAAGGTAAGAAGAACAACAAGTAGCTGGAATGCATTCATTTCCATTTGGTCTCTTGTCGACCGCTCTCCACTGGTTTTTGGACTACCGAAAAGATAAACATTTTCCTTTGGCTAATGCTGCTGACGTTGACTTTACAGATAATGTATACGCACTTGTACACCTATACCTACAACTACTACTCTACACTCTACTTGTCTGCTCATATTTAGTATGCAGATATGCACGTTGTTGTTACCAATGTACATAAAGGCAAACCACTAGTAATAAGAAGACGACATGTAATTCACTGCTGTCATGAAGCAAGTCAAGTGTGCACTAATATGCGTTCGGCGCCTAAAAGTCCTACAAATTATCAGAGTGGCACATCAAGTCAACTCCTGTCCCATTGTTCAGCACTGATAATATAGGTAAAGTCCATCTTCTGGAGTGAACATTCTTCCCTTAAAGTCAGTCAAGATAATTAAGGATTTTATGACGACACGACGATGATGATGATGCAAACGTACAAAAGTGGGACTAACTTTTTGTGAAAATATGTATGGCAAAAATGCAGCATCAAAAGAATGATGGTTTTGTAGAGTACAACTTTTCCATGAAACTCCATAGCTGTTGTTCTAGTCCGAAAGGCAGCGGTAAGAGTGAATTAATAATCAATGTGTAATGAATAAATAATGCAAAAACTATTTTTGGGAGAGAGATGCTAGTAAAGTGACAAGAAAATGTGAAAACTAAACATGCTATTTTTTCTTCGTTTCCAGTGTCACTGCCAATCTTAATCTACTTCAATTTTTAAGTTCAGAGAGGCAAGTTATTTGGAAGAACGCATAAGGGTATATATGGTAAGTAATGCGAAAAGTAGAGACGCCAAAAATGAGTGAGCTGTAAAGTTGGAGGAATGATGTAGGAAATGAGAGAAAAATGGAAAGCTAGATGTTTGACATGCAATATGAATGAACTTGGCTGGTTCCCGACATATACCAATATACGGCTTTAACTAAAAAAGACAAGCTAGAAGAAAAGTGATAGAGCCGAACTATTCGATAAGACAATCAAAACCACACACACACAAGTACATATTTTTACACACGCATTTTTTATTTTCTACAAAGATATCTGAGAAATATACAAATTGCACAAGAAAATATTCACATCTATTACACCAATATGCCAAGTGCGGATAAGCCGCCGCTGATCGAATACGTCAATAATAATACGCTTGCTTGTGTACATAATGTGGATTTTTATCGCATACGGAAACGTGCCAAATGGGAATCAGAATTGTAATATGCTGCAAACTACCAGCAGCAGCAGCAGACGACGAAGAAGAAGGAGAAGAAAAAGAAGAGGGAAAAAAGAGAATGACTTCTTGCGATGAAAGAGCATTACATGTTGAATAGATGATGCTTCTTATAATAAGGAATAAATTCTTTGCTTGTAGAATGATATTATTATGAAACAAGAGCAGAGCGGAGCTAGCGTAGGTTTTATTTGATACGGAGACGATCAACTAGTCGCATTCCACACGTCACTCGTGAATTGCCATGTTCACTTCTCTCATAAAATACGAATTCCGTCAACCAATCCAATATAATATCCAAGTTTTTCTTTTTTCCACAAACATCAATGATCATTCAAACATTCATGATGACGACGGCGATGATCACGATGATGATGGGCCACCAAACGGCAACACCACTACCACCACCGCTGCCACCACCATCATCATCATCATCATCGAGCCCGGTTCTGCTTGTTGAATAAGTTACAAACACAGGAAAAAAACACGTTATATGGCATATGGTCCTGTCTACTTGCTTATATAACGACGACAAACTGGTATATTACCCTTTGCAGATGTGTGCGAGCACAATATATTCAAATAACATCCGGAGTGCTCGATCCCATTTCATTTCGCTTTTTTTTACATTTTGCTTATAGTTGGGTATATACATAAGAATGTATGTTTCCTTCCACTCAGCCAGTACAAAATAACATCAACAGAGCAATAATATCTTCAAGAAGTTTATCTCCCCAACAAGCCGAAAAGCATTCATCAATATATTTCCTCAAACACCACCAAAAACTCGTCGGCCGCTGCCGCCGCTGCTACTCACTGCTTCTTCTTCTTGTGCTCCCAGGTTAAGCTCAAGTAATGCTATCAAGTTAACCAAAGAGTGTGGTGGTGTGAATATCCAAGCACCTACTTATCAAGTGCATGTCACACCACCATACAAGTCGTTGTAGTTGTCGCGGAAAAAAGCGATTGTCAGCCTTGTTTGCTGCGTTTAGTTTACCAATGTTGATAGGTTGATTTTTATACACATGAATATTATATGGTAATTGTAAAATACGAAAATTCCTTGCACACAGATTTTTTCCGAGGGAAATGACAACCGGCTATTTTTTCAAAACATGTGCAACACTTTCCGAGCACCCACCGGAAAAAAGTTTACTTGTAAAAGTTGCATTTTATTTTATGCTACCATATATAAACAGAAATGTGCAATAACGAATGGTATACTGCATCGTCAGGTTAAAGTTCATAAAATCCTCCTAAGAACTGTTTATGAATTTTATGATTAAAAAAGCAATTTCCCTGTGGCACTATTATATGCAGTACGAAGCTTTTTCTCTTTTTTTGCCACCTCAAAGTTGTATGCTCACAATGTTCAGCCGTTTATATAGTAGATATTATTTCTTCAAAAATACGTTTTCACAACAAGGCAAGGTATCTCGGTGGTGGTATAATAATGAAGTTGGCAAAAAGAAAAAGTCAGAATTGCACACATATGTAACCTTAATGGCCTGTTCACTTTCTATGAAATTTCCTCTGCACTCTACCTACATAGATCCTGGAAAGATATTAAAGTTAATAAATGTACGCAGAGTAAAATTATCGCACGTTTTTCGTATGCAATGAAATTGAAAAAAATCAATGCATGCACCTAAATACATGTGACCGGATACAAACTAAAAAAGCCAAACAAATGCATATATTTTCTCTTTCAAATCTTTTTTTCTTAAAAAATAAATACTTCACCCACAATAAAATTGCTTGTGTTAATCATCACCGTAAATACACATTGTTTACTACATAAGCACTGTAAGTACACGCGTTTCTTCTACAAGCGTTGTTCCTGTCACTGTCCGTCAGTTGTCCAACAACAGCAGCAGCAGCAGTCAAAAAACGGCAATCACTGCATGCATCGAGTCTAAAGTTGTACATGTTGCAATTATTTATTTTACAAGATTTCTACTGCAACGGTCTACACATAAGCAAATATAATATGATATGTTGAATAGATTGTTCAAAAATTGGACGAAATAAGTCACGCAACTTCATGGACAGTAAAAACGGAGGAAAAAAATGAGAACTGAATTGACTTTGAAGAGAGAGAGTAGTGCATTGCAGGCACCTTCTCCTCTCCTTTACTCCTACTTTTTTTGTTCCTGCCCCTATTAAAGTAAAACTCATTCGTCACGTCTGTCAAATACATACATAGCGTACATACATATCACGCATGCATTCTACATACATCATGTGGCTATATGTGACTGGTGATCAACATGTGCTTATTAGATAAAAGTTGTATATAAAGTTAATATAATAATCTTGCAAGCCTCAAGTTCAATTTCGATTGACCTCATATATACGGAATGTCATAATTGCACAGTAAGATCATCATCATAATAAAAAAATAATATAAAGAAAGTTTTTCCTCTTTCCAATTTCAGCCATGCAGTTGTAAGATTAATTTTATTTGAATTTTCGTTTTTTTTGCTGAATAATGATAATTCCTTGACTGATAATCTTTCTATATTGCATTCTACGTCGCGAAAAGGAGAACGCGTAGTCACAAGAACGAGTCTGAAAATGAACTTGTCCGTAATATGGAATGACAAGTGAAATCTTTCGCAATCTTGGTACATTTTAAGAATAACATATTTATTATTGATTTGATGACGACGTTATCCCCATCATCACCAGCAGCAGCTTAAAAAGAGCGATATAAGATGATGTGTTGATGATGATGATGGTATCATCGCCTTATTCTCGTTCAGAGAAACATGAAAAAGAAGAAGAAGGAAAAAAAACTTTTTAGCGATGCAAAATCCTCCTTCTCCTCCTGCCGTGTCAAACACTTCCGATCTAACTGTACAAATTGTAACGCAAAGCGATAACTTTTATTTGATTTTTTTCAATCTCAATCTGATTAGGATTATTGGTATTAAGGAGTAGCGCCTCGGCAGTATCGATTCTACAAAAATTGTCGAATATCCCATAAAAACATGCGCATACACATAATCGTAAAATATTGTCTTGATTTCTCAACTTTGATATCACCCGAATTTTGTGTTAGAATATAGTACCCAAGGGTGTACTACATCCTCCGTCTGCCAGAGACATTTTCTTCTGGTCGCGAAATATCAATATTTTTCTCCGTTCTCAAGAAAAAATCCGAGCAAACTAGTCAGATTAGTGGATCATTGGGATTATTTATATTTTTGTGACACTTCCAAAATCAACAATCCACTACTGTACTACTACTAGCGATAGTCAATGTCTTTAATACGAGTGTACATTTCAACAGCCAACCATCATCAACATCATCATGGTAGAATCTCACACACAAACATGCTATCTGTCCTGTGATGCGTTGATTCAACTTTTCAATCTATATAAATCCAGCAAAATCCCAACTTGTTTTTTGGCAGGCCATTTTCTCAACAGCGAAAAAAAAAATCAGAGAACGAGATAGACATGTAAAATAATATAGCACAGAGCGCTAGCGTTTATAGCATCCGCATATCTCTCCACTACATACTTAAAACCATGTCTTCATTTCGTATTTCCATCAACGTAAATACAAGATTTGAGTCATGGCAGTAATCCTTTGTGGATGAATATAAATCATGATAATTTTCAAAACTTTTCCTTCCTTTCCTAAATACTCCATAAAACACTTAAACAGCCATAGACATCAGAGGAAAGCTCAAGAAAGAATTATTAGACAAGTCAGTCCCAACACATAGAACTGCTAAACAAATAACCCAAACCTGACAACTGACATTCAACGACTTTCACGAGTTTCTAATCTAAATACAGACGATGATGGTGACGATACATTTCATGATTTTTATTTTATATTATTATGCCATTTCCTTTACATGATCGATCGTGTTTGCACGTTTTTTTTGTGTCTGCGTCTGCATCCGCAATGTACGGAATATATAAAAGTCAATGTAATAATAATATTATGCTATAGCATGATTAAGTGGGTAGGAGACACATTTTGATGATTATTAGTATCCTTAATAAAAATTAAAAGAAGATAACTATCAATTTTAATGTGAAATTTTTAAGTCTTTCTTCCTTCCACCCCTTTTTCCATGTTGTCCCTTAAACTCTCTCGTCGTCAACTCCATTTTTTCCTTTTTCTTTTCCTTGTTCTCTGGACACGTAAAGTTTTAAGGAGATCAGATGAAGAAACAACAAAAAGTTGATTGGACTGCATTTCTGGGTTCATTCCTGTTCTTCTGAATCGTCTGACAGTGCGTCAAAAAAGCACATAATCTTATGCCTGTACCTACTTGATGAACCAATGTAGGTATACACACACCCATGCTCGGCATTTTTCCTTTTTTCTACTCGTCTTTTACCAAAATGTTCTGGACACGTAAAGTTTTAAGGAGATCAGATGAAGAAACAACAAAAAGTTGATTGGACTGCATTTCTGGGTTCATTCCTGTTCTTCTGAATCGTCTGACAGTGCGTCAAAAAAGCACATCATAATCTTATGCCTGTACCTACTTGATGAACCAATGTAGGTATACACACACCCATGCTCGGCATTTTTCCTTTTTTCTACTCGTCTTTTACCAAAATGTAATAATAGACAGCAGCAGAATGGCTCTAGTAAAGTTAAAAACCGTAAAGGATGCTTGGTTTAATGATGATGCAAAGAGAGAGATCTTTAAGTTTTCTTAACTGATCCCGTTTAAAGTAGCTAGCAAATTGGCAACTTGTTAATGTTGCCCCACATACATATAATATACCTAAAGATATAAGCTGTACGGTTCTAGTTGGCATGTAGGAAGATGTAAACTCTCACAATAAAAATTCCGTCTGACTGAGCAATTTATGGAAATGGTCTCGTCCGTCAAATTTCGCAAGGTAGTATACGCCAACGTACTTTTGTATATACGTGCAATATATAATGTACCTTACTAAAACTCTCTGCTTTTGAGAGTGTATATTCACGTTTCCGTTGAAAATCTACAAAAATTACAGTGGTGAAGATTGCTTTTTTGCAAGCAAAAAAGGAAATAATAAAATAATATATTTATTTCTCATCACTTCACAACAACGCAACGGTCCTACTAATCATCCAATTATGCCGAAAAGCTAACAAGTATTTCATTTGCAATGAATGACGATGTACATAAGAGTAAAACAAATCTTGAAGAACATGGTAAAGGATGGGGTCTGTAATGCCTCGGTGTTTTTTTCAATTTCTCAAAAAAATTAAATTCTCGCAAAAATAACCATTACTATTATCATCATCAGGGGGAAATGTAAGAAGAATATTATTATGTAGACATAAAATTAGCATGAAAATCAGCCGCTTAAATAATCGGCAAGTTTCCGCCAAAAATTGTAGAAAAGAACAGTGTACCAATTGACGTTTTATTTTATTTTGTCAGCCATATAATCTTCCCAGCCTGCTACCTTTTTTACCTACATCAGCGCTCATCATCATCATCGTCATCGTCAAACAAACACGGCAAAATGTTCGTGTGCATAATCGTGTGTGATATGGAGTCATTTATTAACTAAACTTTTTTTTACTGTTTACATGCCATACAAAATACGAAATTGCCTACGTCTGCTTAGCAAATTAGCATAGGTACATAATATTATTATAATAACGATCATATATCTCAAGATTTTTTTTCGTGGCACTGTTGCTGCTTCTGCTGCTGCTACATGGCATAATAAATTCTCTTTAAACCATAAAGAGCTTTTTATCCACTTTTTTCCTACACTTCATGCATATTTCATGGTCTATTATAAAGTCTTGTTGGATTAATTTCACAGTTGAGCATTAAAAGTTTTGCACTTTTCCAAGAGTTCTCTCTGCTTCTTCTTCTCAGTAAGTTTTTTTTTACTTTTTTATTATTCTCGCAAGAGGGGCAACGATTATTATTGCTATTAAACCATAAAGTAATTTTAAACGATGTCTGATTAACACTGTCATTTCTCATTTAACTTGTGTTGCTGCACACTTTCTTTACATTTTTTTCTGTCTGGTTAAAAAAGCAAGAGAAAGCAGCAAGCCGCAATTTGACTCCCAAGAACTTGTCTGATTAACACTGTCATTTCTCATTTAACTTGTGTTGTTGCACACTTTCTTTACATTTTTTTCTGTCTGGTTAAAAAACCAAGAGAAAGCAGCAAGCCGCAATTTGACTCCCAAGAACAAAAAATAAGATGTATAAATTGGTACACAAAAAATAAACAAGCAACATTGCACAGCAGCCAAGCATTAAAAAAAGCTTTAATCACGTCGTCAACTCAAACAGTATCATCTTATCCATTGAAGAGAGCGGCGACCCATTTGTGTAGGGGTAGGGCAAGGATAAATATCCCATGTTGAGAGGTGATGGGTTCACAACACCGTCCAGTGGTTTGCCTGTAATTATTTTATAAAAAAGAACATAATATAAAAATATATACATATACATCCTCATTCGTACATCTGTCTACTACATTTAGCAGAAAGAGAGAGAGAAAAAAAATTGCAAACATTATTCATGAATAATGCACTCGACACTTCCAGATTCCAGATAGATCATTCATATATATGTAATTGTGTAGATAAGGAGGATAACGACAGCGGAGTGTGCTTTAATGTCGGCATGATCAAAGAAAACAATACTACCATAACTATATGTTATGCCGCCACTACAAATACAACCAACAAACAGCATCTCTCTCTATCTCTATCTTCTCGTCAGCAAAAGTCTCTTACACACATCGTCGCGTCATCATCATCATCATAATCATCGTCAACATGATGATGATCATCATCAACCTCATCATAATATCACATCCGATTGAATGCCAACCTGGTTAATGCAAACTTACATATTATCTACACCATTATCATCGTCATTTTTCATCTGCATCATATCCCGATATATATAAAACATAACATTACTTTAAAAAATGAACAAGAGCTGTGTTTTTTCTTCATATTTACATGATATAATAATAATAATAATATCATATCTTAAAGCAAAGGGTTTATAAGATTCATGAGACATTACGCACGAACAACACAACATAACGTATACCTAATAGTTGCAAACTTTTTTATTTTCTCACATTGTACATGGGTTTATCTACCTACAAATATGTACAATCAAATATGTATCTCATCTCGCTGATCATATTATTAGTCATTTATATGCATTGCTCTACCTTACTAGACTTGTTATTTACACGTGTGACTTGTACCTAGCCCTAAAAACTGACATGAATGTAGTTGGGCAATAGGCAACAGAGTTTTTTTATTCGTTAGCTTCTGGTGATGGTGTGTGTGGTGTGGTAGTAGTAGTTTGTTGATGATGATAAAAAAAATTTGCAGTCGAAGAAAACAAATTGATTTTTAAGGAACAATCTTGCTAACCACACAACAAAACATGCTAGTTGTACAATAATAATATTAATAATAACGAGGAGTTTTCATCATTTTGCGCTAGCTTTACTTTATTAAAATGGCAAGTAACAGTTGGCTTTCTTCTTGTTCTGAAATGATGTGCATATAATATTAAGAAAAAAACTGCAAACGAAAGGAAGGAACGACTAAAAACGAATGTACTTGACCTTCTCCAACTTTATTAATATTCCTAAAGTGTATCCACATAAAGTAATCCCATTTAATTTTATGTACGTCTTCAAAAAAACTTAATGGTCATCACTTTTGCTGAAATTTTCGCGAACCAAGTATTAGCAAGCTGCATATATAGCCCCTAGCTTATACCTAATATGTACACGTTCAAGGTATATAAATAGGTGGTAGTTTGGTGTGGTGGTAAAAGGGTGATGGTAGGGCAGCTTGCGAAAAATAAATATATGTAAAAAAAGAGTACTAAAATCATTTTCATCCANGTAGGGCAGCTTGCGAAAAATAAATATATGTAAAAAAAGAGTACTAAAATCATTTTCATCCATCAAGAGCACATTATGTATTTTGCATACTACACTTTGGTGTAATAAAAATGTTCCAATCATGCAAATCAACAAAAACACGCTGTTGAATAGAAAACCAATCAAACTGGAATTGATCTGGTTGAGAACAAGGTGAGTGAATAATAGCTCTGTAATACACCTTCTCTCCATCTGTGCATTCTTTTCACTCCTTTTTTTCTTTAAGAGAAACATTGTGTGAACTTTTGATGATAATAACAATAATAGTAGTAGTAATAATGACGAAGAAAATGAAGAAGCCTCAAACAGAACCCCATTTTCTTCAATGCACTCTCTGGTGCTTTTGGCTCTTGTGCTTGTAAAAAAAGACAAAAAATGGGTAGTCAGGTATTTAATAATAATAATAATTCAACAGCATTAGAAAAAGGGACTTTACACACATCGATATGCAGTGATAGTAAGTGCTTTGTACAGCATGCTTAGCTAAAATCTACATTTATGACTTGTCTCAAAACTTTTTTCCCATTCATTCTCTTTTCTTTATATACCCTTCTCCTAAAACTACATAATTCATTCCCGGGATTATGATTATCATCCTTAGCACAATAATTAATAATAATGTCTGCTTAAAAAGTATATTTTTATTCTATATAATATATATTTTTACTATGCGTTTTTCTCTCTCCTCATCTCATTGTCTCTTTCAAAACATTTCATGCTACTTAGCGTTTTGCTATCTGCATATTACAAGTTGCATTGCATGTGTGTGCATGCAAACATACACACACGTAACACGTAAATCAGGGCCTTAATAATGGATCTTGGAACAAGTACATAACATAATTCTCCATTTTAATTTGACAAGGCGAAAGTGCCCTTAGGGTTCTGGAACCTGTCAGCCAGCCGCTGCTGCTGTTGCTGTTCCAAGCTAAACCAGCCAAAAGTAAAAAAGGAGAGAGAGAAGACGGGCATAATAGTATGCATGCATGTGTGTGTGAAGCGAATGCATATCCACATCCATGAAAAAGTACAGCATGGGGATTCCAACCTCAAGGCTATTTCATAAGGTAGAGCATGTGCACCTCTTTTTTTTATAAAACTTGGTACAGATGATATAAATATGTACACGGCACAATAATAGGTATTAAAAGTCAGTGTATTTATGTACCTTTTTCTTGTTGATTACAACTTCTAGTAGTTCATATTATTGTTTGGTGAGTATATCAATTTAGTTTTAGAACAAGAACAACATACTTTCTTGTTTAGGCATCGTACACATCCACAGGCAGGGTAAGATGCTGATGGTGTAGTTGAGTACATGGAAAATATTTAAAATGTATATACTCGCAGTGTGAACATTCGCTACTACTTCTACTATCCCTAGAAAATCAAATGAATTCCATGCCAAGTCTGCCATATACATACATAGGTGTATATACCTATATATTAATATCCAACATATTTATTGCATGCATTCAGTCAGTCAGTCAAACTCACTTGTTGTTGTTGTTGTATGATCAAGCCAAGAGTTTCAATCTACAACGAGCAAAAAAAGAAGAGAGAATCTCCTTTGCCCTCCTCTTACAAATACCTAGTGACGCTAACTAGGTGAGGTCGAATCTCTTGCCTTAACGAGAATATAGTTAAAGCTGAGAACAGAGGGTCGATGCTTCACTCACTCACTAGTCTTCGGATCTTTCATCATATCATCTCAAGATGATTCCAGCACTCTTTCGATCATAATAATAATAATGTATATGCACATGTACTTGACTCCTACAAGCCCTTTACTCTCTATATAAGCTCCAGCAGCAAAAGCATAATCATGCTTGCTAGGTAGATTTATATTGGCGTATAGGTACACACATTTTATGGTATCATCAGAAAAAGAGGTAAAAACGCAACAACAACCAGCAACATGCAACGTGCTCTTCTCTCTGACCATTTATCTATCTTCTCTTGTCTTCCATTAAAATACACAAGATCACATTCTACTACTACATCTTTTCACTACTTCTTCTTCTGCTGCACTGAATCCGTCCTCATCATCATCGCCACCACCACCATCATCATGCATGCATGCACGGCTGTTTTGGATGTTGTTGTTCAGCCTAATCATTATTATCATTATTTTCCACATTTCAGACACTATCGCTATTACTTTAAGCTATCAAAAAACCCTTTAGGAGTGTAATACGACGAAAAAAGCTTTACTAATAAAACAAAATATTTATATGCTACACGCTGCCGGCTGTGAAGTGCACACGAAGAACAATTTTTTGGTGTCTTCTCTTCTCTCCGTGTGTATGACCCATCATCATCATATTGCATAATAACCAGAAACCTCCAGTATTTGCCAACACGACGACAATTTGCAAATACTTGGACTGATGATCATCATATTCATAATGCTATTACTTGTTGATGTATCATCAAATCATCAGCGGAATCAGTTACCCTCACCACCACCAAAGTAGTCTGGCTTGTGCAGAATAGTCGCCAAAATGTATTCATGCTTTTTTTCTCCTTTTATACATCTGCAGTGTGTTGTTACGACAAGTTTTTTGTAAGAATAACTAGAGAAAACCCATTCATTTTGAGCAATATATTATATAAATATGCACATTGCTGTTTGATGTGATTCATTCAGCAGAAAGAAGCTGAATCCTGCTGAAAATATGTTTTGTACGTACAAAATGTTAATAAATATAGATCGCTGGACATTTCCTTTCAAACAGGTTATCACCCATCATAAATCCACAAAATATGCTTGTGTGCATAATACTTCATTCTATATGAACATGACGATAACAAGCTGAATTTTTGCTTGAGAAGGAGAACAAGAGCCCATGAGTGAGTACGTACGATTATGATTACGATGACGACGATGATGATTATGACTCCTGCTTTATTACACCATACAAAGAGCTGAAACATATCGTTATGACAAACGGGCAATTACACATAAATCAGCAGCAGCAGAGTGGGAAAAAGCATTCAACAAGATGGCTAAAATAAGCAGTCGAGTTGGTTGGCTAAGGTGAGAGGGTCAGTATATACTTATTATGTGTTGGCATGCTTAGGTATGTACTTAACGAGATATTTTTTTTCGCAGAAACAAGCAACTCTCTTCTTTCTCTCTATACATTTTCTTGATTTCCAGACCTGGACCATCCAGAACAATAATTATTATTCAACATATTATTTTTGTACTAATAACATGAATGAATAATACAAATCATCGCGTATGTAACTACAAACTTGTAAAGGTTAAAAATCTCGTTATCTTATGCAATACCTAATAATGAAACTGTGATTTTATATAGCAATCTAAAAAATTAATGTTAATAAGTGATTTTCAACAATCATCAGAAAAAAATCACTTTTGCCTTGCTTGTCTCACAAAACATGTCTGTGTGTAGTAGAGTACACATGTAATAAAAAAAGTCTACAACAAGAGGAGAGGAACAAGTAAAGTAAATCATCCGCAAAGATTTTCAATCAAGATGCATTGCATTCTTCTTCTAAAACAAGATACTTGTTCACTCGAACATGTAAAAAAAACTTCTCTCTCTCACACAACAACGTGTTTCTCCAGCAGCAGCATCATCCACAACAATCCAACAGAGAAAACGCGTCTTCAATCTCCATCCCCAAGTATACCTATATATATGTACATATGTATGCACAAGTCATAATAGCACTCCCAAATGGACAATGCCCATCACGCATCTTATAAAACCAATAAAAAACTAGATTGAAAATTCCAGTCTAATGCAACTGCCTTCGAGTCTCGGCATGTTTTCCCTCTTACACACATCCTTCTTTTCTCTTGTTTTGCGTTCCCTCCTCTCACACTCTTCTTTTTCTGCTCTGTTGATACTTTATATAACAGCAAACTTTTTTCAAAAGTAAAAAAGAACGTGTGTAAGTAGTACAGATAATGTACTTCTGCAAGAAGAAGAAGAAGAAGAAGAAGAGAAGCAGGAAAGTGAGCAGCATCAATACGACGAAAGAATTGACTGACTGACTGAGTGAGTTTGTCTAGCGAGAAAAAAAATTGTAGATATCGTAAAGCTTTTTACACCGTTTCTTTTCTGTCGTGGCGAGTAAAAAAACGTACATGCATAAATAAATTCCTATACGTCTACCTATACCAACAACAGGAGAACACGCCAACCAACTCCAGAAAAATGAGATGATGATGAGGTTGTTGGAGATGATGATGACGATGATGATCACCATCATCTTAACAATGCACTTGACTTTATGTTTTTCTTTTTCATCACGGTCGCTTTCCAGCGATGTCAAAATGCATTAGGAATAAATTCTCGGTTAGACTCCACGTATGAAAAAAAGAGTTAAGTGCGAGAGAGCTTAAGAGGGAGAGACTCTAAGCAAGAAACAAAGTCGAGTTGTGTTTTATCATCTTTCTCAACTCTCTGGTAGTAGTAGTAGTTGTAAGTAATATTCGTTACGTCTAAAAGTAAAATGCCAATATGTATTATAAATATATGTGCTAAGTGGGCTGATAGCTTCTGCTGTTGGTTCGTTCCGTTTGTTGATGTGTGCTTGTTTGTAGTAAAAACGTAGTAATAATAGTATGTAGTATAGTGCTTCTGTGCCGGTATACACGTACTTGTTTTTACTACATTGCATTAATGAATATAGANTCTGTGCCGGTATATACGTACTTGTTTTTACTACATTGCATTAATGAATATAGAGATAGGTATATATTTATTTTACAATATACATTCTCCAGTTTCTTTGATGGTTATAAGGAATATACTTACTTCTGGTTAACAACGATGAGCTTGATAAAGTATTTTTTATCCATTATATATTGAAAAAAGATCCTGTGAATTCACGAGTTTTTTTACAGACTCACTTTGCCAGTCAAAGATTTTACAACATTCAATTTCTGTGCATAAAGATACAGAGAGAGAGAGAAGAGCAGAGTTTTCAATGCTCGCAAGGAAATGATCCTCCCATCCCATATTTTCATTTCAAATCTCGTTCACCACTACAAAAGTTGGTGTAATACGCTTACCATAATGCTCTATATATGAACTCAGATACTTATATAAACGAAAATAGTGCTGAATGAACTTGTAAATATAATCACGACAGCGATTAGCTGGAATTAAATGCTGAAATGGAAGCTAAATATAAAGCGAGGACATGTTCAAATTCAAGTCAGTTAAATCTAGAATTTCAATTCCAAGACATATTATCTTAATGCGATTAATTACCAACTCCACTTTGGCTAACTAAATGGGATTGTTGTGCAACATTGGAATCAAGCATGATGTTAAAGATAACAAGGAAGGCTAGCAAGCCATCAGTATGTTAACGTGTAAATGTACATTTACGGGGTGGTAGTAAAAGCTGTTGTCCAGTTAAGGTTTAATGCGTGGTGGTGGTTTGTTGGTTACTACATACTCCAGAATGATGTTGATAACAAGGCAATCAAGGTAAACTGAACGACGACGGCGAGCAGCCAGAAGAAAAAAGATACAGATACCACCACCACCACCACATAATAATAAACGTGTACACACCTACTATCATCATAATCAAAGCTCAATATGTACATGAGCAGCAAACGTCTACTACTACCTCACTATGACTATACACCGGCCGCGGTATGCAAGATGGTGTTGAGTTTATGGTGAGGCAGCTTCCTGCGGTGCCATTTTCCTGGCAAAGAGGAACGGTGCAGTATGCAATTAATTAGACATATAACTCTCAATCACTTGAGATTCATCGCATTCTCAGTGCTCGATAACAAGACAAGAAAACATGAAACTAGACAAGCTAGCCACATACATCTTTTCTTTTGGATGACGGCTTTTTTCGATTTCAACTTTTTAAGCATTGTTTTGTTTTGCTTGTGCATGCAAGCGTATAGACTGCTCTCAGATTGGAGAAGTAGTAGAAGTAGTAGTAGCAGTTGTTATAGCACTACTAGCTGGTACAATGGAGTACATGAGTACATGTAGCCTTGCTTGTTGCAATGTGTCTTTACAAAAAAATGTAGATTGATCAGTCGTTGCATGAATTGTGTGCAAAATGGGGAAAAAAGCTGGTTCATCTCTGATGTAATCTTTATGCACACAGACAGCTCGACCATTTTTCAAAGTAAAACAGATTTTTTTTGTGTCTGCGAATTTTGACTCTGCCTTTTTAGTATTGTTTACCTGGTTATGTGGAATTTATGTGGTAATGATTTCGTCAGAGGAAGTAAATTGGGGACATTTTGATGATGTATTTCTATTCAACATTTTTATTGCTGTTATGTTTTAACAAGGTACCCTCTTCTTGTTGACTATTAGAAATATTAGTTAAAAAACTAGTATAGACAAGAACAAGTAGCTTGATTTAAAATAATCAGATCAGTTTTTTTGTCTCCACCGTAAAAATTGTCGTTTAAAAATCACAGACGGAGACGAATTCATTTTTTCCTCAAGTCTGATGTCTATACATTCTGTCGTCGACAAGTGGATTTCCAACCACTAGTATACGACTACGGTCGGACAGATGGCTGTATTGTGGACGGACACGATAACAGTTTATAAAAAAATAGTTTGTGGAGCTGTCGAGCTGACCACAAATGTAAGCAAATAATATGAAAACACCTTCGGTTCGTATTATCTTAATCCCTACAAACTTTATTACAGTTTGGGTAAACAGCAGCATAGTTTTGGCACCAAACGCAAACGCGAAACCGCAATATCTGTCAGGCCACACTCATCGTCGTGTCGCAATGGTTGCTGCGTACTACAGCTTTACTGCTGATAGCACGATTCCTGAAACCCAAATCTAAAATATGAAGACGCTAGTCTGAAGTTTTGTGGTTATGAATTTTCAAGATCAGGAGCCATGCGTTATAACTTTTTTTATATACACATAATTGTAAAATGCAGGCATGTAGAGAGGGGGAGCCAAAACAATGGGAAAGCTTTTTTAAAAAGTTACATACATTTTGTTCGACATGCCTTGTATTACACCATTCGTCCCCTTTTCACAAGATAATATTTTTTCAAGCTATCAGTGAAGTGGACAGTATTTTTTACTGTTTGTAAAAAAGAAGCTCATTTGAAACAGATGAGCAATAATGGGTATATCATCGTATTAACATGAAGCATGAATGTGTACGTAATTCATCATCATGTTCATGTTACGATTATCTTCATGTTTAGAACAGCAAGCAACTTTTTCTTCATTTCTTCTTCTCCACTAAAAGATTCCGCTTCTTTCGACTTATTCGATCCACTTAGTATTACATCCATTTATTTGTTGGATTTTTTTTCAAGAAAAAACGGGTAAAATTTACCAGATCCCAAAAAAAAGCAGAACAGACGGCTTGGCTGGAAATGAAAGAAATAGAGCCAGCAGAGTAACTAACCAACTAACTAGTTAACTAAACAGAGCAAGAAAAAACTTATATTCTCACTTTTGCTACGCACCATTCGTAACAAAACGATTCGACTCAGATGTTTAGACAGTGGAAAGCATACACACAATCAGGAAATGACGAGATATTTTACGCTATAGCTCAATATAGCAGAGTATAGATTAGATTGAACACAGGATATGGAAGGACCATCATGCACACCGTTTTCCAAGAATTCCATTCCATTGCATTCAAATGCAACTTGCTACTTTGGCTCACACAACTCAACTAGACTACAGTTATGCTGGTAGCACCGTTAACAAAAACTAATGTTTATTTAAGTTTTTTTTTCAAGATACCATTTTGTAAACTGTATTATCATAAATAAATTAAATATTATGTAGGTACAGCGATGCACGACTTTAAGGAAGCATTTTGTAACCAAAGTCTAATTTTCCCCCTTAAATAAAACTGTTTTACCATTTCAGTTATCTACTTGTTTTGAATATTGATGTGATCTTTAAAAAAATATTACAAAGGTTACTTCCGTCCAATTGCTTTTAAAAATGACCTGAAATTATATTAGCATATATTTTTACGATGAACGTCATTTGCGGTCCACCAACCGCTCTTTTTATACACAACCTCAATAAAATTCCCACCAAAATAGTATTCATAATAATAAAAACAATTGACAAGCAATAAAACGGCAGACCTTCCTTAAAATTTTGTTAATGACCTTGAAAAACGGCTCGTGAGCTTTAAAATAACTTTGTCCAGAGTTATTACCATTATTATTATTATTAGTTTTGTAAGACAGAAGATGATCCACATTCATCTGGAACTAACTGTGGTTTTGATGGTTTTTGCAACATTTCTTTTTTACATTTCCGTCCCTCACGAAATTTTAAAATAAAAACAGTAAACAAGTTGCTCAAAACATTGACGGATGTAATGATATGCTACCTTTTTAATTGACAAGGAAGGTCGAATTTTTGACCGACAAACGGTTAAAATATTACCATAAAAAAGAATTTTCCGCGTGTGAGGATCATGATGATGATGATGACTTTATTACAGATTTATGCTTGTATGTCTTTTTGCGTATTATTAAAAAAAATCATTGCCCTAAAACTGCTCAAGATAAAAGTTAGAGGGCCGTTTGCAAGCAGCATTTATATATTTTAGCCTTACATATTCCTCTTGACATTTCAGACGAGATAACACCAATCAAGTGTGAGAAATTTGTTTCCTACGACTTGTACAAATCCTCTGTTTTGACAATGAAATCAAAATAATTGGAAGAAGAGCACACACATGAAAAGCTCAAGAGACGCAATGAAAATAGACAGGGAATATTTTTCTTATCGTAGAATTTATGTGTGCAATGTGCATGTATGCACTTACGTACAATATAAATACGTTAATGTTAACATGTTCGTGTTTTTATTATATAAAGGTTTATATGCATTATCCAGATCAAATTGCATTTTGGGCATATCGAAAGCGTGAGATGATGCTTTTCAAGGGTCATGAACGCATATATATTATTCGTCATATTATGCATTAACATTATCATCATTGAATTGTTACTTCCTAGATCACAGGTTCGATTCTTTATATGTAACGTAAATATTGAAATTATTTTGACCATGAAATCACATTTCAATGATTTCTTCTACCAATGCACTTTGGGCTTTAAAGTTTGAACGTGAAAAACAAGTGGAAATGATCTATATGAAAAAAGGGACGGATTTCTCACCTTCA
>JAANSP010000619.1:0-19721 GCA_036850745.1 Homidia socia | reverse complement strand
ACCAATTGATCAGTCAGCTTGGATCGAGTATTATCAGCCTGCTATTGATCCTAAATACCTAATCATTTCATTCAATATTCAATTTCAGCACGTAAAAATTATTCCATTTTGCAAAAAAAATTGCCAGGATGAAAAAAAACTTGCCAAAAGTTTAGGTTCAACTTTTATAGTGCTTCTTTTTTTCCTACTAAAATGTCACCGTCAAGCTACAATTGGCACGTTGATTACTAGTGTCATTTCCATAACTTATTATATTTTTATTATCTAGAATCATGCTTTGCTCCGATGGTGGAACCAAAAATGATTTTTCCTTTTTTTCTGGACTTTTGCAAAATTCTACTGCATCTTGTTGTCGCAGACGGAAAATGTACATTTTTAAAAATAGACACACCATGAATAAAAATATCTTGAATGTGATCTTCACTGATCATGAAAACGATTGCCTAAAGGCATCAACTTGTAGTTTTTTAAAATAAAAAATGAGAGAGAGAACACAGAGAGATGTGTAATGCATTAAAGAAAAGTTAATACCAGAAAGGTACATCCATGTAAAAACACCAAAAAAGTTATCAAAGCGTAACAATCCAAGTCTGGGGATTTTATATTTTTTCACAAAAAAAACTCGGCATCAAAGTGAAATATTAGTAAGGCTCCAGCAAGCAAAATCAAATGAGAAAAAATAGATAAGATTTTTTTTCAGAAAAAAGTACCTTGTTTTTTCTGATCATCATCATCATCATCATGACGACGCTGATGCTGATGCACTGAACCAGAATTAATAGACAAAGCTAGTTTTAATCTGTTTCATATTATTACCATCATCAATAGCAGTATAGTGTAAGCAGTAGTTTAGTATAAATAGTATCTCTACTAGAGAAAAAAAATATTGTTCAGGTGCTCAGCTCATGCGTTGGTTCGCAGGTGGTATCACAATCACAATATAGCAAAAGGGGATCGAATCGAATAGAAAGAAGTTTAGGAAAAAAAGGAGAAAACTGGCTCTTGCTTCTGAACGCTTTTGTTTCTCCTCTAGTCATTCTCCTCACACGAGAACAAAGCCAAACTAACAACCTTTCTTCTTCTTCTAATAGCAAACAGGTGAACATCAAAAAAACTACATGACTTTTCTTCTTAGTCTTCATCATCATCATCTTTTCAAAGGTCATCTTCAAACTTGACTTAACTTGAAACATGTTGAAAAACAAGTTGAGAGAGGAGACCAACCAGCAAAAAACCTAAACTAAAAATATATCCACATGAATATACGAGTTAAATGAATATATTTGAATTTCGAATCAGTAATAAGAAAGATTGCGCTTTACATACATATACACACGTATTTGTAATACAACAAATTTTTTACTTTTTGGTCAGCCAAAAAAATCGCTTTGCACAGTTTCACGCTGTGTGCTTGATCCAATCCACGACCAAGATGACGATGACTACTACAACGGCGAAGAAAAAAAGTCCTTGAAAGAGTGACTAGCTCACTCTTTAGAATTTTGCAAAACTCAACATTATTATTATTATTATTATTATTATTATTTTGATCGTCCAATCCATCCATCCATACATACAGCTTGTTTTCCCTACTAGTACAACCACCACCGCTGCACAACCAAATTAATTCTTCAGTTAAAAGGCTTGACTTTTTAAGCCGAGACGATGCTGCTGTTTTGTATGAATTTAGGGGATGGATTATTAGAACTAGAACTTGTTACTTGAGAGGCTTTTTCGCTTGGTTTAAAGTAAAAACATGGTATTACTTTTTCATTCTTGACTACACGACGGCTTTAAGAAAGAGGCTGCTGAAACTTTTAAAGTCTTTTTTCCAATGTGGTTGAAGCAAACGCCTCATTTATCAAGATGTACAACTGCTGGTGTACTAGTAACTTGATGCTGATGATGATTTGATGGCCTAGAGCTTACATGACTAACTAAAGCCATCTATTATTACCATGATTATTATTCTTCTTCTAAACTGTAAAAAAGGAGAAATGTTCATTTGAACAGCAAAAATATCTGGTTTTTCATCTTGTTCGTTTGTACTACTACTACTACTACTAAATAGTCCTATAATTATTGTTGCAAAAGTTTATGTTGTTGATGTTGTTGTTACTGAGAGCTGGTGAGGAAAAACACCTGAGAAATGACACGACGACCTCGTTTTCCCCTCTCACATTGTTGCTTTTTGCTTCATTTGCTCACTTGGCAGGTAAAGTTGACCAAAAAAACTTGTAATTTTGCAGTAATTTGTGTGGAGTAGGAAAGTTGAGAAGAAGAAGACGCAGCGAAAAATGAAAAAATGTGTGCAACCTTGCTTTCGTGAGGTTTTGAAGGAGTATGTTCAAGTAGTGAGGCACTCCTTTACGAACATTTTGTACTCACAGGTCAAATATAATAAGGCTGTTGAGCAACTATTCTTCTACTACAAACGACCGTGTGTATTAGGAGAGGAATCTGCTCCGAAAGAGATTTAGATGCGTTAATAGTAGTAGTAGTAAGTAGTAGTATCGCCATTATACATGGGTCGACGACGGCATGCGTTGTGTGTCGTATCGTGCCAGAGATGTCATCTTTTATTGTTGTTCTTGTTGGAATGCACGGAACTAATAATGGGCATTTTTTTGCGTTTGAAAAGAAAAAAGAAACGTGATACTTATGAGCTTGTATTGTATTGTTGGTGATGATGATGATGATGACAATTTATATGTAAAGTCTGGCAACAAGTTAACCTTGACAAGGAAAGCAATAAAAATGTTGGTTTGCAGACTAGGAAAAAAAATTGCAAATTTGCGCATGAAATAATTTTCTATAGAAATAATAATAATAATGAGTTTGTTTTGTTTTCTTTTTTTGTAGATGACGACGAAGAGGAGGATGAAGATGACAAGTCCATGTCTGGTGGAAACAGTGGAGCTGCTGTCACAGTCGCCGTGACAAAGACTGGCAAGGCCTGTGGAACCAAAAATGGTGCGCATATCCATCTCTGGCAATTCCTGAAGGAGCTGCTGGCCTCTGGGCAACAGCATGGTTCTTGCATCCGGTGGTTGGATCAGAGCCGAGGCGTGTTCAAAATCGAAGATAGCGTTCGGGTGGCACGCCTTTGGGGAATCCGTAAAAACCGACCGGCAATGAACTACGACAAGCTGTCTAGGTCCATCCGACAATACTACAGGAAGGGAATCATGAGAAAAACGGAGAGATCTCAGCGATTGGTCTACCAATTCTGTCATCCTTATGGTCTCTGAAGTGGAGACTTAAGTTCTTCGTCATGATGGAATCCTTCAACGGATGAACTCGTTTATAAACCCTGTTGCTAAATTTTTTTAGCGTGAAAAATTACGTTACTGCAGTTTTATGCAGTGCTTACTCATTGTTAGAAACACAAAATAATTTAACGTTGATTATTTTGCTGTTTGTTATTATTATTATTATAATTAAGATTTCTCCGTCCTGTGTGTCCCTTGAGGTGTTCAAGAGGATGAGGACGGTTTCATTATTCTATACAATTAGTATTTAAAGTGGTAAATATACTTTATCCTGCTGCTATTACTGCACTCTTTTCGAGGTTATCATTAAAGCAATAAATATTTTAGAATATGGTTAAAAAAAGAAAAATCAATAAAAAATCGAGTGCCTCAATCGGCGGGTTTTAGCCTCACATACGGCGAGGGTTCTAAATAATAATTATATTATGATTAATATCTATGTAATGCGCAAGAATACTTGATTAGAAAGGTGAACATTTTTTTCGCCCCTGTGCACCCTCTGTTGTTAACACAATCTTTTTGGATAAAAGAAGAGAAATGTACAAGGCAATACTGTTATGAGCTTTAATGTTACTACATATTATTATACTATTTGTAAACTACATTTTTCGGGGATCTATAATGATAATCATTTTAATGCAACGCACAAAACTTGTTGGTGGTTGAGAAAATGAGATTCTTTAAGCAATTAAATATTATTTGTTTCTTCTTTTTTAAGAGAAAAGAAAGTTTCAAAAAATCGCCGTCGCCGTCGTCGTTCTGCTCAAAATACAGAGTAAAAAATTGTAAATATGAAAACGGAAATTGTTTTAAGGTAAACTGTTATAGCAAGTAGAAACAACAAGAATTTTTAATATAAAATCCTAATAATAATATACGTTTCATTTGTAACATGCATTTTGCTTGGATGTCGACCGTGAAGGTGGAATCAAGTGACAATGTTGTCATAATTTCACTGAAACAGTTGAAACTCCATGCGGAACTTTCAGTATGTCCATTATCGGACACTCTACAACATTAAAAACTAATTTGTTTAAATGATGTACAAATTAATGGTAATCAATAAAAAAATATTTCATGAAAATGGAAAAACGTTTAAAAATGGCCCCTCGATTGAATTAATTTTTTACTCTTTGTCATTTCCAATGTCATTCAGTGCATTAAGGAACTTGGAAAATGGTGCGTTCACAGAAATTTTGTATGCATAATTAATTATTCATCAAAATCTTCAATCCGACCACAATCTTTGAAAAAGACATCGACATGTTGCAAATTAATCGCAAGCACTAAAATATATCATTTAACAGTTCACTTTGAAGAAAACCCTCATAATGCTGATAGTGCTCATTATAACAACTTGACGATAAAATCAAACTCAGATAATTTCGTCCGTCAAAAGACTATTTTCCCTGTGCAAAATTAAGTTAGCTTTCCCCACTCCAATCTGTCAGTGCGACATCTTGCGAGTGTCTAGTAAACTATATTGAACAAAGGATAAAAAATTGCAACAGCTACAACACTTAACTAGTTTTGGTGAGCGCCACAAGATGGTAAAAGAAACCAAAGTGCAAAAATAGGGGTTTGCAAATGTGTACGACGTGCATTTCTGAAGAAAGATAAAAGCTTCATACAAGTGCAAAGATAAAGATCGTAAAAGAAAGGCTGCTTTACAAAATACAGACAACAGTCGTTGTTTTCATTATTACTATCGCAGTTATAATAACTGCTTGTGTACATGTTAACACCAGTATATATTACAATCGTAATTTGTAATCTCAATCACATTTATTTGAAGCAAATCAGCATCATCATCACCACAGCCAATGCGAAATGTAATGCCAGCGCAGCGGTATAACCACAGCAACAGCAGTTAAATTTACACGTTGATCTCTTCGCCATAAATCATTTTGTGATAAAAAAACCAAGATCAAAATTGTTACAGAGAAAAATCAATTACTCAATCAAGGCACAGTATTTCTGCACGAAACTTTATGCATAAATACAAGCATTTCTTTGTAATTTTTATGTGCAAAGTAACACGATACTTAACTAAATTGGCAAAATTCCTTTGATCTTGCCGTTTGTAAAGTTACAAAGTAGAATTACTTGTAACACTAAATGAACCCCTGCACGCACGTATGTATGTAGCTTGAAATGAATACCGTGAAACCAACAACATTGAGCATTTAATAATATTCAAAAATAATCAAAATGCATTTCCATTTTTATTACAAATTATTAAAATAATTTTTTTTAAATGTTTGCCTACTCCTGCTGATTACTTAACAACAGTAATCTTCTTAATAAAAAAATGCAAAAGTGCATGAATGCACTCACTAATCTAAAAAAAATTATCCTGCCACTGTCCACGCACAATTGGAGTCGTAATGGACACTACACAGGATTTGCATTTAATGCCGAAAATCACGTATTTTTACACTCCGCTCGTTAGCACTACTACCAGATATGTTTTTTTACAATCTAATCAGCATTCAATTTTAAAAAGCTTACCTGATTTATATGCAGATTTTTTTCAGACGTTGGTTGCATTTGAAAATTAAAGATAATTCAGATTGCATAGAAGTGCACTTAATTTTATAGGTATTTTCTACCGATAATTTTTCTGATGCATTACGTGCTTCTTCTCTGCTTAACTGAGTCCATTTGTTTTTGCATTTTCTTTTTAAAAAAGAAAAAGTTAAGCATTGCATAGCGGTAATTTAAGTTGCTTGATTCAAAAAGTCAAGTTGCATGCAACAATGCAACTCAAATCAGAGATCGATAGGCAGGCACATTATAAGGACGGACAGCAGAAATAATTAGACTTAGACAATCTACATCCAAAGCTTGATCAGACGCTCGAATTACATTATACTCTGCTCCTCTTCTGTAGAAACGCTGAAAATACCTACTTAATCACGTTTTAGTAATTCCTCCACAACTCCAAACTTTAATTCTATTCTAAGAATACTACAGTGGCTTTGATGGTTTTACTGCTCAGCATAGTGCAGTTTTGGTTTTTTAGGTGGAAATGAAATGCGATATTATTGTGTTAATGATTTGGCTTTGACAAGGTCTAAATGGATTGTAAGCTCACAGAGTAGAAATGCGTAGGATATTATTAACATAGCGGATGTGTAAGTTGAGACGCCACGCCATCATCAACTGCACACAGTCAAGTCACACAGAGGGACAGGCAGCTGAATAAAAAGTAAAATGAAAAGAAGGAGAGAAGTGAAAGCAAATGCTATCATTATTATGTTGATTATTATTAGCGTGGCTTTTTGGCTTCTTGTGCGAATCCTTCTTGCTCGTTGCTGCTGCCAACAAAGGCTTTCATATAAATAGGCATAGATGCTAGACATAAGCTGAGGTTTTTGTTTACTAAACGGAGAGAGCAACAGCAGCAGCAAGTTCAGTCAATATATTATATTATTATTATTATTATGGCATCTCTGCAAAGATTTAAGCTAAGAACATAAAAGCAGCAGGGAATAAGATAGACAGTGCAGTAGTATTGATACACCAATTTACTTACGATCAAATATCTATTTTGTTCATTTAAAAAAGTATAAAATGAAGGCTTAAGCAAACAAATTTAAATGGGAAGAACAAACCATCATCTTTAGAGTGTGGTGTGGCGAAGAATGAAATGAAATCAAAAAAATGTACAAAGTTCACAACGTTTTCAAAAAAATTCAAGCGTTCATGGGATTTATGCAAGTAGCGAATGAAAAGTATCAATGAAAATAGAAAGAAATTGCAAAAGTTTAGTTTTCAAAACAAAATTACAAATAATATCCACAGATAAAACGTTAACCACATATTTAATTCTGTTGATAAAAAGTCGTTTTGATACATTCCGTATTTTGAAGTATTTAAATGAAAAACTTTTATTGACACATGGACATACGGAGAAATAAAATTGTTGCGCAAAGTGTTAATTTTTTTGACAACAATGTCTGTTACTGTGAGTGAGTAGTGGGTACTCACACACACACAGAACTACCAACCACAATTTACCAACAATCCATCTGTCTGTCTGTTTCTACTTAAATTACTCCGATGATTGCTGTTTTTTCGCTGTGCTAACAGCGTTTGTTAAATGTTTGAGGTTTTTCCTTTTTGTACCTATTATGTTACCATTTATCCTTATCCTTACTATTATTATTATCATGTGGAAATAAGTGCGGAAAAAATGATGGTATGAGCGTACATATATTTTTGAGGTTTTTAATGCACACACACACAGTCAAGCATACAATTATTATTATTGAACATACCACACAATTTTTTTTCTGCTGGGATGCCTAAAAAATAGAATAGAAAAAAATTGATAGAAGGATTGATCCTATCTATCATACATTTTATAAAAGTGCGGCCGAGTTGAGTCAGAAGTACACACAGTATCAATAATAATATTGTGCGAATACAGTCTTTTTTATTAAAGAAGGAGGAGGATTAAGAAGCAGAGTAGTTATTTAAAAGTCAAGGCTGTAAATTGACTTGCTGACTGACTTGTTGCTTCATGCTTGCACACTGGTATGCTGCTATAAATACCAACCAACTTAAATCACTACTCACTCAACAGTGGCATGATTTCAGTCAGTCATTTGAAAAATCATGTTGTATGCAAAGGATCCCTTAAAATGTTATCATAATAAAAGGACCAATACAAAGGGACCCAGTAGTGCACACACTATTTTTTTTACTGCTGTGCACAACTGTTATGAATTTCAGATTGAACATAGTATCACTATTATTATTATTTATCATTTTTTATTATTGCCTAAATTACCACCATAATGATATGATTTACTAATGCTCATGATGATCTGAACACACATTAATTTTATCGCCAAGTAAGTAGCAACCACTTGAAAGGGTACATGTATCAATAGACTACTAGGTGGTATACAGGCAGTAGAGTGGTGTGTAGGCAGAGTTTTGGGTGAGTTAATGTTGTGCTTTATGAGCAAAAACTTTGCTGCTAGTATAACAAAGATGATGAGGCCACAAATTGCTTGAAAAATATGAATGATAGATGAATGCATGATATGATGATGATGATTATTATTATTATTACGTTGATTATTTTGCTCTGCTGCTGCGTGCACACACAGTTAGAACAAGTTGGTTATAATGTGTGTAGCGGTACTGTTATTTTTAGAAAAAAGTCAATCAGAGTCCATTTAGTTGGGATTAGACCTGCACACACCTATCATGTGTTTGGTAAACTGTGCTGCTTTCCTGTCAAAATTGTGCGTGTGTCTGTATACAGTCACAAAAGTAGTAGCCAGTGATCTGACAGTTAACACGTGCTTACTCGGCACAGGCGTCATGAAGTTAGCTAACACAGTTGTTTTTCGACAGTGCTGACAGTTGACACTGTCATGTGGCAAAGTGCCAAAGTGTAAATGCCCGCGAGGGTTGAAGAATGTCAACAGATTATTTGATAAGGAGAGAGGAAAGTTGACAAAAAAGTGAAATACCTATAGATACGTGCTGTGTCATTGTTCCTTGATGTAAGAGCAAGCGTGAATAGGTCGTGGTTGACTTTTGTTGACCTGTAACATGAAAGAAAGTTGTAGTGAAAGGCAGCTCAGGGAAAATTAGTGCTATTGAAGGTGGCTGCTTATCATTACGAGAAAATAAGAATCAAGCTGTTATCACCACCGTGACTAACCACAACTGTGTAGGAGAGCTGCAGTTGTTAATGGTGGGTTGTTCACCTCAATTTGGGTTATGGAGAAAATTGCGGAAATCGTAGGCGACACATGCCATTATTATTACTTAATTACAAAAGACAAAGTAATAGCATGTATTTGTCATCTACATCGTCATCCTACTGTGCACTTTCCAAAATGTTATGTGATATTTGCCAACTCAAAATGAAATTCCTACATGATCAAATATCATCATGTTTTCCTCCGACAATTGATGACTATTGTGTGTTCCCTCTCAAACAGCTTTTGGATGTTTCATCAGGATGGCATTTTAAAGGGAAAAAGTACTTAATTTAAAATGAAAATTTCTGGCTGATTGGGCATTTTTCCTGTGTGGGTGAGTGGTTTCTAGCTGCTCCCTTCTCTTTGTAAATTTACAAGGAGGTCGTCCAGAGGAAAGAATGTACATATGCAGCATTTTTTCTTTCTCTCTTTTCGAGTCTGAATTCTTTGCCAGAGTCATCTCTTTGAAAACGTGAGTGATTGAAACTTATTGCTATTACATAAAAGGGAATTTAACGAGTATACGTAACAGCAGCAGCGCAAGTCAATGTTGCTTCAAAGACTTGCATTAATTAATTGACTTTTAAGTTCCTTAACTTTCAAAGTTTGATCGCCTTGAGTAGTACTACAAAAGTTTCTTTGATTCTGAAGTATGCCCAACTAATAAACCGTTTCAGACAGACCGTGACATGCTGTCAGCAGAATTTGTCGCAATAAACTCAAAAGTATCGATTTTATTCTTTTGATAGGCCATGCGCTTTTTTACATTTTAATTTTAAATTAAATATTTTACTACAATCAATCTTATAAAAACTAAAACTAAACCATAAACCACTAATTACGAATGCAATGAAGTAATCTCTATTGCACATGCAATTGAGATAATTTATCAACCAATTCTAAAAACGAAAATATATACCAGCAAAAATGATTCGTTCAGTTAAAAAAATATTCTACCAGGTATCTGCAAATCTATAACACTAGTCGAATTTCCAAATCAATTCAACACTTCCTCCATTTTATTCCTGTTGAACATTCAAACAGCTTTAGTCTTTTTATATAAATCCATTAAAGCTATTTTGAGCCATCATCAAGTATGCCATTATAATTACATACACAGCTATACTTTATTAGGCACATCCTACTCATGTCATATTATTATGCATGTCATAAGAAAAGAGAGAGAGGGAGAAAAGCCACAGCCCATTTTCAACCCCAAATATTGTTACAATTTACACTCTCTGAATGCATAATATAATAATATCCACTTGTTTGAGTAACACTTCATTCACACCCACCACCACTATTTTACCACCACCACCACAATCAGTCTATAGGCACCTCGGTGAAGCATCATCATCAGCGACACAAAGACAAGCCACACATTTTCACTACTTTATGCCAAGTCCTCCAAAAAGCTCTTTAGTCATTGGGAAAAGGTTTCTATACAATTATTATTATACATACCTAAGTAGATCACCGCATAAAAAATAGGGAATCTTTTAAAATTATTGCCACTCACTTTGAAAAAATAAAAGTGAACTTGTTTAAAAGAGCAGAGAAAATACAAGTGAATTAAAATGTATTTTATTTATAACGCCCATGCTACTATATTCACGAATTAGACAGAAGCACAAATGGGTATAAAAATCATCATAAATTTTTCAAGTTGTGATGCTCAAGTGAAGTTAAACAATTGAAGCAGAGTTACCACACAAAGTAGTAATGATATCATGATGTCTTCTCTTGTTGCTGCTAAGCAAGTCAGTCAAAAGCCTCAAATGAACAAAACGTTTTTTAACCTCAACATCATCATCATCACCACCACCACTACCATTTTCAAAGGATATAACTTTTTTTATTTTATTGGCATCTCAAAAAACTGCAATTTTTGTGTGCAGCTCCTCAAAAGAAAAAAAATTAAACTTCAAGCGTTTAGCAGCAATGCAGTTCATCACATTGTTATTTTCATCAACAATATAAAGATGAAAGGAACATTTGGTTATTCTTATAAGAAAAAAATATGCTTGACGAGTTTTTCATTCTCAGTGATCACTGATGATCACCAACCATCTGTAAATACCTATCTCCTTCTCTTGATCATTATTATTGTGTGTGATCACAACAAAGTGCAGTATTACCTCAGCAGCAGCAGCAGCAATAAAAAATGAAGAATAATAACCTTTTGAAAAATAAGAAACTTAATTTACACGCCAAAACTCTCAATTTAAGTACATACTCAGTTATTTGAAAAATACCATTCATTCAGTTAAGTTGAGCTGCTGCTCCTGCTGCTGAACCATTATAGTGTTCAATGAACAATTGATACAGTATATAATTGTTTTTATCAATATTCCAATCATCATTCATTCATCATCATCATCTTGCTGTCTTGTTGTATTACATAGTTCACTTAAATCATCCGCATTGTTGTGGTAATAAATTGTAATAATATCTTTATCATCATCACCAATGAAATATAAATATATTCATACTCCTTTCCAAATCAACACAACAGACAGACGGACGGAAAGTGAGTCACTCGTGAGCCAACTCTAATCCCCACAACAAGTGTATTATTTCTAAACACAACTTTTTTCATACCAATTTCTTTGTTAGAATGAAGATGATGATTGTTGTTGCTGTTGTATGATCCTTGCTCATGTCAGATTCGAATTTCGAGTGATGATGAATAGCGTGTTTTAATCGTTGGAATAATATATATTGTATATTCTTGCATGCTTTTTTCGATATTTTGAGTACCTATTACATGAGCTATTGGTAAGTATATTTTAGTCAACAAAGTTGAAGGTGTGTTGTTTTGCAGGTAGACATGGTGTAGCTGGTAGACAACAAGATGAATTTGCTAGTTTTGTAACAGTAACAATAATTAATAGGTAAACTTTTACTTTGCATTATTTTTAATAACAAGCTGTAATAACAGCCAAATTAAGGCTTTAACTAGGCATAAAAGAAATGCACATAGCATATCAAATGTTGACTAACTTTGAGTCAATCAAGCCCATAAACTTCTTTTTTTTGTCTGAAAAAAAAGCATCACCAAGTTGGTAATTGAGGTATACTGAAACAATTAAGATAGGGATCAATAAGAAAAAAAGAAGAATTTATTATTTACCTTTTTATTTACAGTAACCCAACATGTATTTTTATGCATAGGTACGATTTTTTTTTGTTAATTAGCATTATGTACTTTGCGTTTACTTACCTGTTCAATAGTTTCTGAGATGTTGATGGCTGTGGGGCCATGGCAATGATAAAGAGATCGATACTGAGCCACTAACAAAACAAAAGCAAGATGAAAAATAAACATTAAATATTTTTGTTGTAACATGAACTGTGTGGAGGGCAAATTTGTAATAATTAGGGCAAACAATGTTAAAAGGAGAAGATAAAGTAGTTAGTCAAAAATGATTATACTATGGGCTTGTTGAGAAGAAGAAGAGAGAGAGAGGGAGATTTGGAAAAAAAGAAAATAATTGATTCAATTAAGTGTAATGATGACAAGGAGCGAGTAAGCAAACAATTTTATTATCATGTTGAGAGCCTGCCTGTCAAATGAATTAGCTTATCTGCTTTGTGAGCGTGATGATCATGATGATAATTTCATTGTAAAGTAATGCAGTAGACGTTAAACTGTGAAGGAAAAGTCTCGTTTTAAAATATCATATGCATTTTTATACAAACAACGCGGCAACAATAATAATAATTATTATGTGATGATGATCAGAGTTATGCTGTGTGAATTGAAAGCCACCGATTTAACACGGCAAATTTTAATGTAAAAAGTAATAATAATGCTTAAACACAACAGCCCGTCTAATAATAATGCAATGCTGCTGCATACTTACTACTACTAATATATTTAAGCTTTGCTTTAAAAAGAGAGAAGTTTGGGGTAAGCTAAAAAAATGATAATTATCGTCGTTAGTCGTAACAATAAGTGATTTAATCATTTTAAACAAAAACTACCATAAAATTGTGATCTGCAGTAGCACTGTCTGCTCACTCTTCAGAAAAAATCAATTTCCCTTTAAATACATTTCAATGACTTGAACGACTCCACTCTCATAATGGCCATGTTGTTATATTTTCTTTAAAAAAAACTACATCAAGTACCATGCTAATATTATTTATTTGAGTGAATGAAAAACAAACAGGGGAAAATGGAAAATTATTTGGAAAACTGGCCCAAGCTTCTCATTTCTTGTGCATTTTTTTGCACTTGCCCAAAGCAAAAGTTAACGAAACTATCGCCGCCATCAACATGGTCATAAATAGATAACCTTGTTGTTGAGCAAACACGTTGATGATATTTTAACGGCAATTCATTATTTTTTTATATGATCAACTTTTTTCAACAGACTTTGTACCAAAAAAATCAACTCAACAACATAATGAAATGTTGAGAAGATGGCGATGACCAGCAGAAAATTTTCACTTAAAAAATTTACATGTCATCCAACTCTTTTCTCATTTTCTCGTTGGCAGGCAAAGAGGAGCGCGGCGCGGTCAGCATCGTGCAATTTATTACGACAAAATACCGTACTAAATCTCCATTAAGGTAATAATAATAATAATTATTATTATATGGAATTAGAGAAGAGAGAAACAGTGCACACAGAAGAGAGCAATTTTTTGCACAGTTTTCAGGAGATTTTATGTTAATTTTTAAAAAGATAGATACGTCAGGTAATAGTCGTTGTCATCTCATCATCTCATTCATTTCGCTGCCTTAATTACTCATTATTATGATTTTTATTTTTATTATGCAGAGCTCTGCCTTTGTTTTAGAAATTCATTTTCTCATTTTTTTCCTTCTTTCTTTTCATTTCTGCCAGGCAGACTGACAAGAAGAACCAAGGGAAAACGTGCTTACAACTAAAGAAGCAGTGACAATGTTTTAGATAGAGAACATTTTCTCAAAAAATATATAATTTGTTCAAAAAATTCCCGTCGTCTCGATTACCGTAGCAGTCAGACTGTGTCAACTTGTCTTGTGGCGTGGTTGTTATTGTGGTGCAGCATCAGCAGCGGTGGTGTATAAAAATTATTGGTAAATAAATAAATAAATAAAACTTTTTGTTCATTTTGTCGTCTTGATCATCTTCATTATCATCACACGTTTGCTTCCTCTTCATTTTCACTTGTCAACTCAGCTCTCACTGCTTTTTGTAATTGAGCTAATTAAGTAAACAAGTGGAGTGTTGGTATTAGTGATACAGTGGTGGTGGTTATACGATAAAGTTGAAGAAACTGCACTCATTATTACTTGACAAGCAGTTTTTAAAAAATAGCAATTTTTTTTACCTGCTCCCTACATTTTAGCTTGGGTGAGACACGTAAACTCTTGAGGTTTTGCATTATTTTCAAGAAAAAATTGTCTTTCTAAACCCCAAAATCTTTTAATTTTCAGTTGTTGAACAATCAAAAAGTAGAAATTCAATCGTTTTGCTATTCTCATTCCGTCCCATCAGAAAAATTTGACTGCTTACTACTTTATTTTTATTAAAATTAAAAATAATAATACCAGCTCTTATATTATTGTTGGCAGTCAAAACTAGTGACAAGTCAGTGACGAGGCAAAAAAAATCGTTGGTGGTGTGTAAATTACCATGTGTTTAATTTCCTAAATAAGTAAAGTGTTTCATAAATGAAAACAAACTTTTGTTATTGCGCGTAATAGAGTAGTTAAAAATGTGACTGCTTACTATGCTTTATTAAAATTAAAAATAATAATACCAGCTCTTTTATTATTGTTGGCAGTCAAAACTAGTGACAAGTCACAGTGACGAGGCAAAAAAATTGTTGGTGGTGTGTAAATTACCATGTGTTTAATTTCCTAAATAAGTGTTTTCCTATTTGTTTCATAAATGAAAACAAACTTATTGCGCGTAATATAGTAGTATTATGCGTACTTTGAACTTAGGTAATGCTCCTCAGACAAAACTGAATAGTAGCCCCGTCTTAGATATCGTTTCAGCCAAAATAATGCAGCTACTACCTATTTACTAAACTTGTTTACAATTCATAATGGGTTGTTATATATAGATTTTTATTTTTTNTTGTTTACAATTCATAATGGGTTGTTATATATAGATTTTTATTTTTTTCTTACTTTTTTTGCTGTAACAACCCAGGTTATCTAATCAACTTTATTTTCAAGTGGTCCTTCAAAAAACCCCTTGAAGGAAGCCAAAAGCAAAATAAAATAGAAACTTGGTTGATAACAATAATAATAATAATAATAATAATAAAAAGAATCAGACTGATTGGGAATTTATTTACCCAACAATTGCCAAAATATTTATTTTTTTCTGCTGGCTCTACTCCCTCTTTTTAAAATGTTTGCTGGCTATGTTTTCATTTGATACAGAGTATCATATTCACTTAAACCTTACATCCTTCTCTGAAAAGAAAAAGAAAAAAGGGATCTTGTCTTTTTACATTTTGAGTAAAAATATAAAACAGCAATCAAATATTTTTTCTCTCAATTCATTAGAATACAATAAAGATTGGTAGTAAATAGCAATTAGCAGTGTATCTTTCTAGAAGAAGAGGAATTGTAACGGTCAAAAAAATATTAACGGTCAATTAAAAGGATATAAATGAAAAAGATATCTCTCTATAAAATTTTCAAAGAGAACGGAATCTTGACGATACATTTTTATACCGAATTTTTAGCTTTGAATCTTCACTGATGTGGCTGGATTTATCTTTGAGCTGGATCAAAAAAAAAGTATTTTTTTACAAATGCATTAATTTTTTATTTCCTTTCAGACGCTGGCTTTCTATCAAATCCGATATTTTCTCCTAGGATAAACCACGTGCGGCGCTGTTCTTTGCAAACGGTCTAATGATCTAATCCCATCCCATCTGATGTGAACCGACAAGAAGGGGAAAAAACGAAGACGAGTGGATAAAAAAATAGATAAAAAATAATGCCCCGTAAGCTATATGTCAGTACTGCTACACACAATCAATAAATTTTCCCATCACTCCTCCGTTTCATAGAGAATGTTTGTACGAGTTTAAAAATATCAGAATTTACAATTTCCATTTACACAACCTATCGAAAAAAATACATACATACATGCGCTTTAATGATGTACTTTGTTTGAGTGAGTATTTAGTGCAGTAGTTACAGTGCTTTGATTGCGTTATGAATGAGTGACCAACCAGTGACCATCAAAACCTGTGTACTTTATATTGGGATGAGTAAATGCAGTCATTTATAACTTCAAGTTATGAGCTGCACTGTGTGTATCCTCTTGTCCAACCAACCTAACCAAAAAAACCGACCAACCGAATACCATCATCGTGAATAATCCTTTTTCCCATCTCCCATATCATCTCTGAATGCTGCTGCAGCCGATAAACACAATAAAATAGTGCATCCTCCCCCTCTCCCGTAGTAATCGGATAGGACTCGACTACTGGGTGAGCGAGAGATTTGCGCTTCCGCAAAGTGGTTTTTCTTGCAAAAGTAGGAAAAAATACCTCTCTTCTCCCATTTCTTCATAAACTTGTGCGGACTGAACTATGAACTAAATCAAACTGTTGTGTTGCATGGCAATGAGCTGAATATCGAGTCTGACTGCACATTGCTGCTTTTTTGAGCAATAAAAAGCCTTTTAATTTGTATTTACCGACAATGATGCCACTGCTGATACTTTAATTTCTCAATGTTATGACGTGATCTATCGCTGTGCTATAGGCACAATACCGAACCTGAGGAGGGCAAAGTTTCTTGAGCAGAGCAGAGAAAATTTTATGTGCACGCACCCATTAGCAAAGGTTATTATTAACAGATGGATGAGCTCACCCGCCACATTATACATAGGTATTATATGCGATTTATTGCTGGTGCATCTCTTCCTCTGAGAAGAAACGTCAGCGGGGTGGACCATGATACCAGTATCACTATTACCTAATAACACTGATATTCATTTTTATTGCCGCTACACCTTATGCACGCCGATGGGATCACCATTATCCGTGATAAAGATCACTGCAGTGGGTAGTAATAATAATTCTAATAAGAAATAATGCCTCACTTGAGAACAAGAGAAGTGTAGCAGAATTTTTATGAAAAGAATTATAGCGGTTGCCTCATATAATTGAAAGCACACTGGGGAACAAGAGGAGGGCATGAATGTATCTTGTTGTTGTTCTCCCGCAACATCATCATCATCAGGAAATTCCTCACCCTTACCCTCTACACAACATTGCACATGCCCTTATGCGGCGGCTGCAACTGCCGCATCAGCTTCAGAAGCTCCCTTGCGAGTGGTATCCGTTTTATCGTCACAATCAGTAGCAACAGCAACATCATCGGCCTCGTCGTTATCCGCAAGAGTAAGTCGCCTCAAAGAAATCCTTTCGCTGATATGCGTCTGCCTCTCAACTTGCTGCTGCTGCTGCTGCTCTTGCAAGAATAGCAGCGATAAGAAAGGCAAGCTGAAGTACAGGCTGAGGAGGAGGAAGAGAAAGAAGACAAAGGAGAGAGGTGGTGGTAGTGGTAGTAGCATGGGGGCCGAAGACGCCTTTGCCAACAGCACCAATTCACAGTTTCTCCTCACAAACAGCTCACCTACAACCTCAGCAACAACATCCCCGTCATCAGGCTTATCCCCAACAGGAATATTGAATAATGCTATAGCTGCTGCTGCTGAAAGGGTTATCAATTCGAATGGTTGTGGAGTTGGTGGGAGTAATGGTAGTGGTAAAAGTATTGGGGCAGCAGTAGCTGTAATAGCGACACAATTGCACGGCAGCAATCATCATCATCATCAGAGTTCTGTTGTGGGTATTTGTGGTGGCGATGCTGCTAGTAGTAGTAGTAGTGTGGAGGGAGCAAGTGCAAGTGATACGAACGAAGCGGCAACAGTTGCCAACCATATAATTGTCACGGAGGCTGATCTACTCCGACAGCAGCACCATCGTCCAGTAATTAGGTTCAAGTCTGCCAGTATTAGTAGTAGTGGAGGTGACGCCGCTGAGCAAGTGGGGACGACAACGACCAGTGTTAAGGAAGGAAATGGAGTGAAAACGAATAATAACAGTAGTAGTAACGATAAAACAAGTACTTGTGAGTCTACCTCAACAGAAGGTCGTCGTGATGAAAGTGCTAAAAGTGTACAAGTGACAAATAATACTAGTAGCAATAATAATAATAATAATAATAATAATAGTAATAGGAGTGATTTTGTTGGCGGAGGGGGTGCGAGTGTCGGTGGTTGTGCCAGTTGTAATGGTGTAGGTATTATGGGAATGGACAGTGGCGGAACATTAATTTCAAATCCACCTCCCATCAGTGCAAACTGTTCTAGTGGCGTTTTGGAAATTCACAACTCTAACCACATCAACAGCGTCATATTGAAAATGGGTGCTTCCTCTGTTGGGATCGAGGGAGAGTGGCATCAAAAGTATGCCTTTATTGTTGGCCTTCTCAGAAAACCGCACGTGCTTCTTGTCAAGGAGTCCCTCTCCAGGGAAAGGGACAAGCTATGCAACAAGCTCAGTGCGTACCGTCTCGAGAGGAATATTGTGAGGGAGAGCATCAACAAGTACATACAAAACGGGTAAGCTGCCATTTTTTTCTCTCATCTTTACTTTTATAAGTGCCACTACGAAAACTAGACAAAATGATCTCCCTCTTTTGTAGTACCAAAGGCCTTTAAACATAATTACAACAACACTTTAATTAAAATTAAAAGTTTCAACAATTTCAGCATCGCCCATTCCGAAAGTGAGTTGAACTCAATCGTCATCATCATCGCACTAATTAACGTAAAACTTGTCAGATTTTTGAGGATAGTAATTTTTGACGCTCGTTTTTTAAATGCATTTCACTAGCTTTCGTCAACAAGAGATTTATACGCAAGTCATTATTTCACTTCTTTTTAAGCAAAAGCGTCAACTACTTAATTACGAATGGTGTGCATGCAGACAAGCAAGTGCAATGCTCATGTTGGCAGTTTGGCGAGCAATAATTTTTACGTGACACTCTTGCTCATATAAATAAATAACATGGTATTATGTGGTCATCAAGCTGCTTTTTATCAAGATCATAATTATTAAAAGCTCTGTCTGCCATGCTACTGACCCTGTTGTTCAGCCTCTGTCACACACAACGTTTTTTTCTTCCAACATGCTCATTTCACTAGCACTGCTTCATTATTATCAAACATGTTGTTGCGGTGACGTTGATAATGTCATGTTTTTTTCACACGAAAAGATGAGAAATCACAAAAATATTTTTGTGATTTTTACCAAGTCATTTTATTTCTCAATATCATCACCGCGTGCAACTACACAATAGTGTGGTTAATCGATTTTTAATCAGATGCGCAAAAAGCGATTGCAATCATTATTGTTGGTCAGCAGGACGTCGTCACGTGAGAACTGGAACACTCTATAATAAACGATACGAAAGGATCAATTAGTTAAGTGTGGTATAAGTTTCCCCTAAAAATATTGATTGTTTTTATGAATGAAAATTAAAAAATGAACATCCCTACACTTTTCCTTCTTTTGTTCGTTTTTTGATTATTATTTGACGCGGTAATTACTTTAATATTATTATTTCAATAGAACAAAATCTTCATTTCCGAAATTTCTAAAATCCAAAAATGTATGAAATTATGAATGAATGTCGAAGGAGATAGAGAGCAGCAATCAATTATCTTTGTTGGAAGGA